>CM028353.1:71437850-71683350 GCA_016618105.1 Dendrobium huoshanense
GAGGGGGAGAAGATCCTGTGAGGGGGGACTCAAGGGAGTGTGGAGGGGTTCCACACGGTTGCTCCGGCGAACTCGCACCTTAGTACCATCGGATTCAAGGCTTATCTCGAGGTAAGTTCACCAAAGAAAAAGTCTCTTTGGTGTCAAAGGACCCGGCAACTCCGCCGCATCGGGGGAGGTGGAAGTGATTTTGTAAGGGCTTCTCCGCCTAGCTGTGGGGGCTAAAGGAGAGACACTTGTGTTAGTGCAATACTTGGAGGGTGCCTCCAAGGAGTGGACGTAGGTCAAGGTTTGACCGAACCACTATAAATCTGATGTGTTCTTTCTTTATTACTTCCGCACTTTTAATTTCCGCATCGTTGTTTTTCTATGTGGTGATATTGGTTTTAAGTTTTATCTTTGGTTTTAAAGTTTTCCAATTCACCTCTCTTTATTAGCTTGGGACTAAGTTCATAGGGCTTAACATCCCCATCGAACATTCAAGTGGTATTAGAGCGGTTTTCATAAAATAAGTTTTAAAAAAACTTTTGAATTTCGATCCATGGCTAATATTTCTAATCGTATTTTTGCGGAAGGATATTCAATTACTAGACCACCATTGTTTGAAAATATTACATTTGATTTTTGGAAAATTCGCATGTCTACTTTTTTGCAATCAATTGATTTTCGCATGTGGCATATGATTTTAACTAGTTATTCATCACCATCACGTATTGTTAATGGAATTAAAACTGATATTCCTTTTAATCAATGGAATAAGGATGAACGAATGGATGCTCAATTAAATGAAAAAACTTTAAATTATTTTTCTGTGCTTTAAATTCTGATGATTTTTTGTTAATTTCCACGTGCACTATTGGTAAGGAAGTTTGGGATAAATTGCACACCATATACGAAGGATCTAATGAAATCAAGCAATCAAAGTTGAATATTTTAATGCATGATTTTGAAATATTTTCTATGAAACCTTTTGAAACGATTTTAGACATGTATACAAGGTTTATTCAAATTACTACATCATTGCATGCCTTAGGAAAAGATTTTTCAAATTTTGAAAAAATTAACAAAATTCTTCGTTGTTTACTTGAAAAATTCAATGCTAAAGTTGTTGCTATTTGTGAATCAAAAGATTTAAATGATTATTCTATTGATATTTTGATTGGCTCACTCATTGCCTACGAGCAAGGGTTGAGTCAAAGACTTTTGGATGCAGGTGAAACGATCGTTCTAAAAGCCGAAGATACGGAAAGAGGAAGCTTAGTTGGTGACGATAGCAATGAATTGTCAAGCAAAACCCAAAGCTCACCAATGCATAAGCAAAAGTGGAAGAAAGGTAAAAGTCGTAAGGATGTCCATATTTCCTCTGACATTATTTGCTTTCGATGTAGGAAACCTGGACATATGAAGAATACGTGCCCTAATGTAAGAATTTTTCCTACAAAAGAAAAGGGCAAGGCGAAGCAAAATTTAAACTGGGGAAATAATGAAAGGCAAAAAATTTCATGGGCAAATCTGGTCTCTAAAGCATCAGACCAGGAGAGAGATAATGGTTAAGAGCCTTTCGTATTTTTTTTTGTATTGTGTTTTTTCCTTTTTTTTTTAATTTGTGTTTTTTTGTTTTTATGTTTTTCGTTTTGTACTTTTTTCATTCATTTTTGTCTCTGTGAAATTTTTCTCTCATCAACACACACACTCACTTTTCTAAAAATGAAAATTTTACTTCCTAATTTTTCTTGAAATCTTTAGTAAAAGTTGTGATTGACTTATCTAAAAACTGTCAAAGGAAGGAAACTCATGTTTTTGACTTTCAATCTCTATTTCCTAAAAGAGGTTTTTCAACTTTTATTTAAAATCTTTTTCATCTTTTAAATTGGTTTTTGAAACTAATTTTTTATCTCCCTATATTTTATGCATCGCATAGGAATTTATTGCAAGTTGTTGAATCTAATTCAAATTTTTCTTAATCAAGAAATTCGCTTTATCAATAGTATGGGTTTACTTTTAGTATTTAAGATTTCAGAAAGGTAGCATAATCAAAAAATTGGCCAAAGATGCCAAAAATAAAAGATGTGCAAAGCGCCAAATTGAAAAATATAGAATACACAAAGTGTATCAAAAGATGCGCAGTGCGCCAACCAATTATCAAGAGGCATAAAATGAGCCCACTAAATTTTAATGCTTACCATTCTTATACTTCTTAAAGCTTAAGAAAACCCTTGATTTTTCGATGCTTGAGTTTGAAAATCTTGATTCATGATTCAACAAATCGTGCATTAATCTTCTATTAGATATATTTTATGAAAGGAGCTTTGAAAAATTACTATTTCTTTCTCTAATTTATTCCTTGATTTAGATATTGAATTAAAAAGTTTTTTTAGCCTTTTTAAAGAACTTGAGTTTGGATTATCAATTCTTGATTTTCTAACCTTTTTCTGGATTATGCGTTGTCAATCTAATTCTACTAAATTTTTGATTAAAACCAAGAGGTAACTTTCTCATTTTAAGATTATTTATTTTTCACTAGATCAGGAAATGTTTTTTATCTTTTGGTCGTTTTGTTTTTGTTTGTGCCTCCTCTCTTTTTGATAATGTCAAAGGGGGAGAACATTGTATCTTTTTTCTTTTCAAAAATTTTAAAACAACAAAAATATTTATCTCCCCTATTTTTTTTAAGATTTGTTCTAGTGAGGGGGAGATTAGGAGAAAATTGCTCTTTTTGAAAATTCAAAATTGAATTGTTTGCCATCATAAAAAAGGGGGAGATTGTTGCAGATCAATGGTTTATGATTTTGATGATAGCAAACATTCCTTATTTTTCTACAATTGCCTTTTGTGTTAATGTTTCAGGTCCACACGATAAGACTGCATTTTGGAACCAGCTCAAGATTGGGTAGACTAGGTCTGTGTCAGTTTGTAATCTTTTTCTTTTCTTGAGTCTGTTGTATTTGGTGTGGCTATAACTTGGTAGAAATTCTCTTGCTCCCTACATGATTTCTGTTTTTGGTAACATCGTCCGGGACGATATTAATATCGGCCTGAACGATCTGTCCAAAATAAGAAACCCTGATTAGGGCATCCTCATTAAGGCAGCCGTCAACAGATCGGCCTGGATGATACTTGTATCGGCCAGGCCGATAAGCTCAATTCAGAAAGAATCAGCCGCCATAATCAGTTTAGGAATTCTTTGTTTTAGGAAATCGGCCAGGACGATTTTATTATCGTCCAGGATGAACTAAATCAATCATTACCAAATTGATCTGGTATCTTTGGAAAGCATTAATGGTTGATTGATACGATCACATCGTCCGGGACTATTGAATGATTGGCCAGGATGATGTCCTGGACGATCTACATCGGACAGCTTGTATTCAGGGCTATGATCAGGACAATTGAAATTGGTTTTAAACTAATCAGCCAGGACGATCGTGAGATCGGCCTGGACGATGTAACCAATTTTCTTCTGATCGTCTCAAATCGTCCCAGGCTAATGAGCTTAATTTGTACTGATCGGCCAGGACGATAAGCCTATCATCCTGGACGATAATGTCGGCAACTTGCATTAATGAGCTCATTTTAAGAGCTTCTATTTAAGCTTTGACATGGCACTTTGTAAGTGTCTTTGGCAGTCATTGTAGCTTCATTCTTGTGGGGAAAACTTGAAGAGAGAGCTTGAAAGGGAGAGAGGAAAGGGTGGAGTTTGAGAGAGGGAGAAGATCCTGTGAGGGGGGACTCAAGGGAGTGTGGAGGGGGTTCCACACGGTTGCTCCGGCGAACTCGCACCTTAGTACCATCGGATTCAAGGCTTGTCTCGAGGTAAGTTCACCAAAGAAGAAGTCTCTTTGGTGTCAAAGGACCCGGCAACTCCGCCGCACCGGGGGAGGTGGAAGTGATTTTGTAAGGGCTTCTCCGCCTAGCTGTGGGGGCTAAAGGAGAGACACTTGTGTTAGTGCAATACTTGGAGGGTGCCTCCAAGGAGTGGACGTAGGTCAAGGTTTGACCAAACCACTATAAATCTGGTGTGTTCTTTCTTTATTACTTCCGCACTTTTAATTTCCGCATCGTTGTTTTTCTATGTGGTGATATTGGTTTTAAGTTTTATCTTTGGTTTTAAAGTTTTCCAATTCACCTCTCTTTATTAGCTTGGGACTAAGTTCATAGGGCTTAACATCCCCATCGAACTTTCATCCCTCTCATACTCTTTCTCTCTCTTTCTCTCTCTAGCTATCTCACTTTCTAGCTCTCTATCTCTCTCTCTCTCTTTCTCTCTCACCTTTTCTCACTTTCTAGCTCTCTATCTCTCCCCCTCTCTCACTCTATTTAACACACACACCACAATATCAACTAAAAAAAATGCAAATCTCACTTTCTAGCTCTCTCTCTCTCACCTTCTCTCACTTTCTATCACTCTCACCTTCTCTCTATCACATTCTCTCACTTTCTAGCTCTCTCTCTCCCTCTCTCTCTCTCTCTCTCAGCTAAAATGACCCTGTCCCGTGCTGAAATAAGAGCATCACGCGACTAAACACTGCGATGACTACAGGCTTCGGGTCTTGACGAAATTAGAACCATCGAAGTTATTTCTCGATTTAGGAATAAGATTCGAACTAATAAGAACATCAAATAGGCCTGAATAGAAATTAAACCCAACTGATTTGGGCAAGGTTTAGGTTCAAAATCAAACTTGACTCGAATCCAATTGGGTAGACTTCGGCTTGATTTGGTCCAACCACATTAATTTAATAAAATTAAACCAATCAACTTCAATTTAACTCAAATTAGCCTCAATCAGAGCTAATTGACTCGATCGAACATGCTAGAGAAGAAAGTGAGCAAAAATGAGGTCAACAACTTTCCCTATGGAAATAAAAACATTAAGTTGCAAAACCATATTGAATTCTCCAGCATTATAGATCAAGTCGAGATTGTTTTCCACCATAAAATTTTGCCCAAACAATCTTTAAATCAGATATACACATCAAAACAACATTTCTTCCATTACTAATTCCTATTGGAGCAAGGCTTCCCTAGAGACAGACCATATTAATAATACAAACCAAAACCAAAACTTACTGTCAAGAAAAATCTCATAGTTCTACTGCAAATTTCATTCCTGAATGATTGGCCAGGATGATGTCCTGGACGATCTACATCGGACAGCTTGTATTCAGGGCTATGATCAGGACAATTGAAATTGGTTTTAAACTAATCAGCCAGGACGATCATGAGATCGGCCTGGACGATGTAACCAATTTTCTTCTGATCGTCTCAAATCGTCCCAGGCTAATGAGCTTAATTTGTACTGATCGGCTAGGACGATAAGCCTATCATCCTGGACGATAATGTCGGCAACTTGCATTAATGAGCTCATTTTAAGAGCTTCTATTTAAGCTTTGACATGGCACTTTGTAAGTGTCTTTGGCAGTCATTGTAGCTTCGTTCTTGTGGGGGAAACTTGAAGAGAGAGCTTGAAAGGGAGAGAGGAAAGGGTGGAGTTTGAGAGAGGGAGAAGATCCTGTGAGGGGGGACTCAAGGGAGTGTGGAGGGGGTTCCACACGGTTGCTCCGGCGAACTCGCACCTTAGTACCATCGGATTCAAGGCTTGTCTCGAGGTAAGTTCACCAAAGAAGAAGTCTCTTTGGTGTCAAAGGACCTGGCAACTCCGCCGCACCGGGGGAGGTGGAAGTGATTTTGTAAGGGCTTCTCCGCCTAGCTGTGGGGGCTAAAGGAGAGACACTTGTGTTAGTGCAATACTTGGAGGGTGCCTCCAAGGAGTGGACGTAGGTCAAGGTTTGACCAAACCACTATAAATCTGGTGTGTTCTTTCTTTATTACTTCCGCACTTTTAATTTCCGCATCGTTGTTTTTCTATGTGGTGATATTGGTTTTAAGTTTTATCTTTGGTTTTAAAGTTTTCCAATTCACCTCTCTTTATTAGCTTGGGACTAAGTTCATAGGGCTTAACATCCCCATCGAACTTTCATCCCTCTCATACTCTTTCTCTCTTTTTCTCTCTCTAGCTATCTCACTTTCTAGCTCTCTATCTCTCTCTCTCTCTTTCTCTCTCACCTTTTCTCACTTTCTAGCTCTCTATCTCTCCCCCTCTCTCACTCTATTTAACACACACACCACAATATCAACTAAAAAAAATGCAAATCTCACTTTCTAGCTCTCTCTCTCTCACCTTCTCTCACTTTCTATCACTCTCACCTTCTCTCTATCACATTCTCTCACTTTCTAGCTCTCTCTCTCCCTCTCTCTCTCTCTCTCTCAGCTAAAATGACCCTGTCCCGTGCTGAAATAAGAGCATCACGCGACTAAACACTGCGATGACTACAGGCTTCGGGTCTTGACGAAATTAGAACCATCGAAGTTATTTCTCGATTTAGGAATAAGATTCGAACTAATAAGAACATCAAATAGGCCTGAATAGAAATTAAACCCAACTGATTTGGGCAAGGTTTAGGTTCAAAATCAAACTTGACTCGAATCCAATTGGGTAGACTTCGGCTTGATTTGGTCCAACCACATTAATTTAATAAAATTAAACCAATCAACTTCAATTTAACTCAAATTAGCCTCAATCAGAGCTAATTGACTCGATCGAACATGCTAGAGAAGAAAGTGAGCAAAAATGAGGTCAACAACTTTCCCTATGGAAATAAAAACATTAAGTTGCAAAACCATATTGAATTCTCCAGCATTATAGATCAAGTCGAGATTGTTTTCCACCGTAAAATTTTGCCCAAACAATCTTTAAATCAGATATACACATCAAAACAACATTTCTTCCATTACTAATTCCTATTGGAGCAAGGCTTCCCTAGAGACAGACCATATTAATAATACAAACCAAAACCAAAACTTACTGTCAAGAAAAATCTCATAGTTCTACTGCAAATTTCATTCCTTAACTTCCCTAAAATGCTTCATGTCATTAAAGGACACATTAGACAGTAAATAAAAAATAAGAAAGCATACAAGAAGCCAAAACTCATTTCTTCAAAGGAAAATTCTGAATAAATTTACGATTGTCTGCACAAATAGTATTCTAAGTATGTCAAAAAAACATCATCACACTGCTTACCATGCTTTCTTCTACATCTTGTTCACGAGTCATGTCCCGTAAAAACTAAACAGTGCTTCCATCGTCTTCGATCTCTTTTTTGAAATGAAGCATCTCAAAAATAAGGCTTTCATCACTTCTGGAATCCGCAAAAGCCTCCTTCACAAACAAAATGAATTTGACCGATGCATGGATAAAAAATGTGTAACCGACTGAAATCTTAGAGGAAAGCAGCTCGATATTGTTCCCCCAAACAGGAGTCTTTCATAGTAATCGTCCCCATGCATTTTATCACTAGAACTAGATATTTGTACAACCTAGATCTGCTCTTTATTAGGAACAAGAACAATTTCAAGCTAAAGTCGCAATGCGGCGACCGTAAAGCTGAAAATTAACATATGTCACAAAGCAACAAAGAAAAGATTTTATGTTAACAGATCATCAATGCACCAAACTTGCAGTCATAGAAATATCTCATAAAATCTATAGAAAATTCATAATAAACAAGCAATCCAAATAAAAAAAAAAGATTAATGACGGCAACTCGAGACCAACAATTACCTAGGAAGAAAGGTGGAATGGTTAAGTAAAAGCTTACTAGTGTGCCACTAGGGTTTCCAAAAATTTAGAATTGCAACATTGTTAGAGAAACAAGGAACCAGTTAGGAGAAAAAAGTGATTTTGAAAGAGAGAGAAGGAGAGAGGGAAGAAGACAGAGAACGAGTAAAGATAGGGTGAGAGAAAGGGAGAGAGAGATAGGGAGGGATAGACAGAGTGAGAAAGAGTGCAAGAGAGAGGGAAAGAGAGGGAGAGAGTGATAAAGTTAGTTGGTGGGAGAGATAGAGAGATAAAAAGTAACAAAATGAATGACAAGGGTGAGATTAAGAGGGAGCCAGCGAGACAAAGAGATATAAATAGAGAGAGAGGGTGGGAAATAATGACTGGAGAGGGAGAAAGACTGAGGGAGGGAGAGAAGTGAGAGAAAGAGAAAAAATTGATATAGCAATAAAAAGAGATATAAAGAGTTTGTGAGAAAGGGAATGTGGCTCTGAAAATTCAGCCCTGGCCTCCGCCCGCACTTATTTGCTTTTTCTTTTGGCGAGAAAGTTTTAACGGAATAAGTTCCAGGGTAAATTTTGGGAAGGCAGATGAGTTTGTAGATAAGACACTATCCAAAGATTTCGCCGTCATTTTGCGAGGACTTTATGATCTGAGTTCTGGTTTCCTATAGGCGCAAGCCCCTATAGTTAATTACCCCTCTTAGTAACGAGAGAGAACTTTCGATTAAGGCTAGTCGTCAATCATATACGTAGAGTATACATGTTATCTGGCATATAGTAGCAGCATTGGGCTTAAGGAATTTAAAGGATTGATAAATAAAATTGGAAATTTCACCATCTTCCACTTAAAGCGGATGGTGGGGGAATGGATGGACCCGATCAAGATCCCATGGTTCCGTCATACCGGGCCATCGTGGTCCCTCGTCTACGTACTCAGAGGAGATAGTCGACCCAACCTGATAGAAGTTTCCTTGTCGACAGTCATGGGTTGCTTCATCCAAGGATACCATGTAGACCTGGGGTGAATGTTTAACAAAGGGGACAAATTTGAATCCACCTTAGCTAACAGAAGGCTTTGTGCCCTATCGATCATATCTTATTGATTCATATCTCAAAAATTTGATGCTAATAAGCAACAAAGTATCTCTAGAAATAACCAGTATTTTGTGGTGCCATTTGGCAGCAAAACCGCTCGGTTCAGAGGGCCCCGAGTCATAACCGTTTATCATACAGTGTCATTTGGCGGCAAAACTGCCGGTTAGAGGACACGTACCACGTCCTTATTAACAGGGGATTGTTTGAGAATGGATTCTAGTTATATTTTTTGACTAGACATTTAACTCAATGTGAGCTGAAGTTGATTTTAATTTGTCCGCCCCAACAAACTATTGTAGAGGGTGGATAGATTTTGCTTTAAGTTATTTAATGGATTGATTTCCATTTTTAAATATTTTGGACTTGGATGATTTTGGAATTGTTGGATATTGGACTTTGTGGGAATTTGGGATAGAGTCTGAAAGTATTTGTGAACCCTTTGGGTAAGATTTGCATTTAATACGGCCATCATCGGGGTGTTTGGGATGGAGTATGAAAGTATTTGTGAACCCCTACGGTTGAGATTTGCATTCAACACGGCCATCATTGGGATGTTTCAGATCATTTCCAACTGATTAAACCTTGTCAACCCTATCAATTTGTCAATATGGGATCGAGTTTCGTAGGCTTTGTTCCTTTATTAGTTAATTCATATTATTATAGGCCTTGAAGACCAAATATGAATGTAATAAAATAAATATATCGGTCGTCACAACTGTATATTTGCTTGGTGGTTCGAACCTTGTCGACTTTTATTTATCCGTATAGAATGATCGAGTTTGAACTTGAATTCACTTGTCAACCAGCGCAGCTTCCCTAGACGTCACGTGTGTACCAATAGCACACTCGCTGGGGCCCATACGGGTGTTTGGAATTATACTTACCTCTTGTATATCTATGTGTATACAAACTACGGTGCACGTACGAGGTACTTCAAAATATTTGTCAATGTCTTTTGTCCGTTTGCATGAATGTTTTGGATCTGGTGGCATTATGTAGTAGTTTTTAAATTGAATTTTTCACTGCTTTACACAGGTAGACTGTCGTGTACTATTTGTTACTTTATGTAGGTGGATTATAGTGCACTAACGAATCTCCTGCTTTGGCTTGTAGCAGCTTGTATTTGCTGAAATCCATTTGAATTTTGCTCATAGATGACATTTGGTGAATAACGCGGGTCTCCTACGACAATTTGTAGGAGCTTGTGTTTATTGTAGTTCCTCTTGTATTTATCTACAAATAACACGTAGTGCATATAGTGGACCTCTTGTAAGGGCTTATACGTTAATCATGACAATCAGAGAAAAAAATTATCTCTTAATGCAATAGCTGCTAAATTATAAATAACAAATCCTTTATATAAACTATTTATCGAAAAAGTATTTGGCATGAAATAAGAACAAAAGGTGACATCTGCAGCAAATAATAAATGGGATGAAAGCCAACATACTTACCATTTGACCAACTGCTATTATATATATTACAGGAGCATCTCTATATTGTAAACCAGCTACTTCTATTATTCCTGAGTTCTCTTGGACCTGCTTGTTATGGATAGAAAAAGAGCTTACGCTGAATAAAGATTCACCACATTCGTCATGCACTATTCTCATCGTTCGCAAGCATATCATTATGTGAATGATGAATCCTCTACAATTCTCTTGTAGTAAGATAGGTTTGCTCATAGATTCTTTTACATGGGTTATGAGCTAGCCAATATTAGTTCTCATAATCTCATCGTTACTTTAGAACAAGTTAAACGCATGAGTTCTTTGTCTTCAAAATGACTTGCCATGGCGAGCTTGGGATTATTGCTTTTTAAATAAATCAAAAATATGGCTTCATATATTTCATTTGAACCCATGATCATGCTCTAACTCAAGTCCAATATGAATTCAAGTTCTAGTTCTTTGTGCAAGTTCAATTCAAGTCCAAGCTCAAATCAAGTTCTTCTTGATTGAGTTTGATTCAAATTAAATTCAAATTCCATATTGTCCAAGCCATTCAAGTTCAAATGCATATTCGAGTCCCCTTTAATTTACTCATTGATTCTTATTTGGATGATAAGAATTATCATCTCATACTTATATTTTATTATGATCATGCATTCATCAAGTTAAGGTTCAAACTCTCATGCTCTTGGCTTAAGTCCTTTTGCTTTGTTCAAATTTGAGGTATATTCAATGCCAAGTTCAAGCCCCCTTTGATTTTGTTGAGCTCAAGTATTCTTTTATCAAGTTCATTTGTTCATGATATTAGAGCCTTGCTTTGATATTCAAATTTGATTCAAATCACATAAAATTCAATTAGGTTCAAGTTTATGTTATGCTCCAATCGCGTTCGAGTCCAAAAAACAAGTTCAAATAAAGCTCAGGCTCAAAAATGAGCCTCTTCCGCTCGAGTCCACTGTTGTCCTTTGAATTCAAATCGGGTTGAGTTCAAGTTCAGATCCATTTTGAGTTTGAGTTCACAATTGATTCAAGTCTTTCATGGTTCATTTTGTGTCCAAATTCTTATTCTTTTTGAGTTCAAATCAGGCCCAAATGCAGTAGCATATTCACCCGAAATTTTGGTAGCCTCCCGACGCCTCCCCCCTTTAGGGGAAAACTACAAAAAACTGGGCCTCCCGCCACATTAGAGAAAAACGTGTACGGTAGGTGCCCTCGTACGAGGACACTGCGGCAGTGTAATTTTTGTCCCGACCACGCCAGAGAAAGGCGTATATGGATCTTCGGTACCTGTTGCAAAAGAGAAGCTGTTATTTCCCCGTGAACGAGTACTTATGAATATCCCAGTCTCGTCGTAGGCGCCGCACCGGATTCCCATCCCACCATGCTAGAGAAAAACATATAAGAGCAGTTTGCCGGCTTGACACGAATGTCGAGAACAAGATTTTGGAGCTGAGGGGTCTCTCACCTACCTCGTCGTAGGTGTCACGTCGGGTTCCCTTCCCACCACGCTAGAGAAAAGCGTGTATGGGCGGTTTGCTGGCTCGGCACGAACATCAAGGTAAGGCGAGAGATATTTTATGCTTTCATTTTAATAAAAATAACAATAATAATTAAATCCACCTTAAGCATTTTGTCGGATTGGGTATGCATGTGGAAGAGCAAGGTCGGCAACAGAGATAGTGAGGTTCGGTCATATGTTAAAGAGGGCAATGAGTTCGACCGACTTAGAGGAAGAGGTTGAGCAGCTCTTGTGGAGGATTCGGCCATGTAAGAGGAGCTCAGCACTCTCTCTCTCTCTCTCTCTATCAATCTATCTGTGCCGAAGGATTAAAGACCGAGAGGTGGAGTTCGATTGGCCTGAGGCTCTGCTCGCAAATGAAAGCAAGTGACGGACATAGAGGAGTCGGGTCTAGGGGTTTGGAGTCGGAGAGCTTGCGATGGGGAGGAAGTTTGTGTAGGCTGAAGTTAATTGTGAAAAGTAGAGAGCGGAGAAGGCTATAGTGGTCGTGGAGAAAGAACGAGAGGCAAGGGTCTTGAGAGAAGAGTTCCAGCACCGAACTTCTCTGCTTGTTGTTTCTTTAATAGGTGGATGGGAGCGCAAAACACAAAGCAACAACGAGGGATTTGAGCAAGAATCTCGGAGGAGATGCAAGCGGCGCCAACTTGAAGGATTTGCGGCAAGTAATCATTTTTTATTTTTATTTTTTTTTTATTTTACTCTTTTTTTGTGTTAACTATTGAGGTCAATAGGGAACAATAGGTAGGGAGATTTAGAGAAAAAAGTGAGCAAGTGGTAGAGTGAGGATATAGATCAAACGGAAGTACAACATAATTTTGATGGAAGCTGTAGAGGGGGAACGAGAGAGAGCTGAACTTTTGCATTTGCATTCATCAAAAATCAAATACAACTAACAAAGCAAAGAAAGGGCTAACATGCCCTAAAAACTAGTGAAAAAAGAACTACTATCATCCTCAAGAATATTAAAAAATTCTTGAGGAATACATATATTTGTGTCTCCTATATCCCAAGAAAAAGAACCCTCTAACGCTCTTTGAGCACAAAAATGGGCCGCCATATTAAATCTTCTCTGAGTATGCACAAACAGCACTTGCTGAAAAAGTTTGATCCAACTACATTCCTCCCAATCATCTATCCGCTGCTTTCATAGTTCCTTAAACTTAAACTTTTGCATATACTCAATCACATTGGAATTATCCCCTTCCACAATAATCCCTCTCAGATCATACATCCACTCAACCACAAGCTTGTCAATATAGTGAATAGCCATTCTCTCAACTTGGGTGTTATCCCAATGGCATATACTCCAGCCAGCTGCTACAATCAGTTTGCCCATACTATCCCGAATAACAATGCCAACTCCTCCTGCATTTGATTTAAAAAGAGCTCCATCAACATTCACCTTTAGCCAGCCTGTAGGGGGGGGATACCAAGAAGAGGGTGTAAACAATCCAGAGGATTGAAGAGTATCCCGTTGCTCCAAACTGAGAGAAAGCAAACCTTGATTGAAAACCTCCAAAATATTTGCTGCAATAAAAACAGGCGTGCATCTATCCTTCCCATGCTTTATGGCGTTTCTATTCATCCAGCTATTGTAAACAGCAAGGCAATAAAGCAACAATCCACTATTGCTGCATTTAAAATTAGATTTCATAGCCATTTTCAGTTCATTAAAGCAGACAAACCGAGGAGTGTGAAATCCCCAACCATCCAACACCTTCAGAATGTCCATAAGCTGCTTACAAGAAGTTGTAATATGGTCCATGTCTTCAATTGAAGTACAACCAACAGGACAGTCAACATTTACTTCACACCCCCGAGCATGAAGCCAGCAATTTGTTGGGACAGCATCCATAAAAATTCGCCACCAAAACAAACGTTCTCTAGGTCTCATTCCAGTTTTGAAAACAGCAAAATACGAATCCTCTTCATAATGAAAACTGCTATTATAAACAATGGATGTTAAAGAAGAGCCTAACGGGATTTTAACCAGCTCCAAGCAATCACCGTCCAGATCAGTCCAAATTTTAATAGCAGATATATTAATAGCAAGTATTTCACCAAAACAACTTTGCAACCTTTGCATATCCCATCTTCTTTCCAGAATAAAATCTGCCACACTTAGTTCTTCAATAGCCACAATGTCACAGAAAGTAGGCCAAAGTGAAATTGATCTATCCCATATCCATACATGATTTAACACATTAATACTTTTGCCATTGCAAACTTTCCATCTAATGCATTTGCTTAAACTCCTCGCCCCATTGCAGATAATTTTCCACACAGACGAAGCTCCCCATCTGTTTTCATCTTCCCACGGCCAATCTCCATATTTGTGTATCATGCATTTCTGGAACAAATTATGCGGGTTGCAGATAAAATCCCAAGCCAACCGTGATCTTAGAGGACCAATCCAATCAGAACTAGAGTGAAAACCAAGGCCACCCATACATCTTGGTTTAGAAACTTTGTCCCATGCAATATAGTGAATACTTCTATGAGAAGGATCATAATCCCACAGAAAACTTCTACATAACTTCTCAATTTCAAATAAAACAGATTTTGGAATAAGGGAATGAGTCATCAGATAAACAAAATATGGAAGCAAAACATCATTTATCATAGTTACTCTGCTAGCAATTGACAAGTGTCTAACACCCCATGAAAAAACCTTTGTCCTAGCCTGCTATAGCAATGGAGTAAAATCCTTTTTCACCAATCTTCTTAGTGCAAACTTCACACCAAGATAGTCCATCTCTTCAACCTTCTTACAGCCAGTCATCTTTGCAAGTCGTGATTTAGTAGTAGAAGATGTCCTCTTACTAAAAAGAATAGCTGACTTGCACTTGTTAACTTTTTGACCAGTCCAAGAGCAATAGTCTTCCAATATGGACATAATCTTCCTCACATTTGGAATCGTAGCACCTGCAAAAAGTAAAATATCGTCAGCATAAAGAAGGTGGGAGACAGGAGGTCCCCCACCACAAATTGGAACTCCCAACTCCTTGTACTTCTGATGAATATGTGATGATAAGAGCTCGGAGCAAAGAATAAACAGATAGGGTGATAAAGGACACCCTTGTCTGAACCCACAATTAGCAATAATCCCCTCCTTCAACTGCCCATTGATAAGGATTGTAAACTTAGGATTTTGGATGCAGTTAATCACCCAAGAAATTAACCTTGAAGGAAACCCCATACGTCTGAGCACAATCTCCAAAGTCCTCCAATTCATCTTATCATATGCCTGCTCCATATCCACCTTCAGAGCCAAGAGACCCACAGCTGATTTAGAAATTTTGAACTTATTCATCAACTCCTGTACAAGCAAACAATGATTTGAAATAGAACGACCCGGAATAAAAGCTGCTTGTTCATCAGAAATAAGCCTTGGTAATACCCCTTTGATTCTATTCACAAGAACTTTTGCAACAATCTTATAAATAGTTTGGCAAAGGCTAATTGGTCTAAATTTAGAAGGATGATCCGGGTTCGCAATTTTTGGCACAAGCACCACAACCGTTTCCTTCCACAATGGATCCATATTACCATAAGTAAAGAATTCCAAACATGCTTTCATAACTTGCTCCCCAACTATCTCCCAAAAAAGCTTGAAAAAGGATGGAGTAATCCCATCTCTTCCTGGAGCAATATTACGGCCAAATGACTTCACAGCAATCCAAATCTCATCCCTAGAGACATCTGCATCAAGTACTTCCAAAAATTGAGACAAATAAGTCCTTTGTGATTCAAAAGAAGGCCAGCCATCTTCAACTATATCATTCCCTTGCCATTTCTGCTGAAAAAAACTGTTAATAATATTGGAAATCTCACTACTATCAGTTACCACAGACCCATCAGGTTGCTTCATAGAAACTATGCCATTATTTCTCCTTCTAGCCGATGCCATAGAATGGAAGAAGTGAGTGTTTCCATCCCCCTCTTCTATCCATTTCACCTTCGCCCTTTGCCTCCACCATGTCATAATTCTAGAAAGAGTACAATTTAAAAGTTGTACCTTAAATCTCAAAGCTTCCCCTTGAATCTCAGATAATCCTTCTGGTAAGCACTCAAGCTCCTGCAGAATTTTTTTCTCCAAATCCAGTTTCCCTTTTAATTGGTTGAGAGCTTTAAGTTTGTTCTTACTCCAAAAGAATAAAGCTTTCAAAGTTCTACCACATTTCTTTTGAAGAATGAAAGCTTCACTGCCCCTATCATCCACTTTCCACTTCTCCCCCACCAAATGCCAGGCCCTTGGAAAACTAGCCCATACATTTTTTATCAATACACTTCACCCTGAACATTGCACAGTGATCATATAAGATGCTTTACCTTTAACCCTTGGAAGGAATGAAGACTAATAACAGAAAAGATTCTGCATATTTGTTATTTGTCAACTGGACCAGAGAACCCAGAATCAATTTTGCCAACATAAACTCTCCCATATCCTGGATTAGAATGGAAAGCCTTACATGTACAATTGAAATCACACCACATGGAAATTCTGTATGATGATTGGAAATATCCCCAACCTCTGTCTAACATACCTATCTTTATCAGGACCTCCCAATCTTCAATAAGCAGGTTGCACTTCCACAAAATAGAATATGCATTACCAATAGCAATCCCATCCCTGCCAACAAGTTTCAATGCACCATCTCTCATAGCTATGATTTTTGCGTACAGAAACCTCTACTGCCCAATTCCAAAAAACATCAAAAAACACCTCTTGCCATTGCTCAACAATTTCAACAGATCACAGGTTTCTGCTCTTTTGGCAGAAAATGCCTTAGGAACCAACAGTTCAGGGGAGGCCTCCGGCTTTTCTTTTTCAAACAGTTCATCATGCCTAATTAGGTGGATTCTTCAATAAAGGTTGCAGAATATTTTCAATATTTTCTGCACTTCCACTATTACAGAAAACTGCCCAATGTTTCAACCACAGTTTTAGCAGGAACCGTCACCACAGGCTTGGCAACAACATTTTGAGTTCTGTTTCCCAATCTATTATTATTATTGAACCTTCTCCTCCTTGTTACAATGGTCCACTCACCCATATCATTATCCACATCAGAAGAATTTTCAATGGATATAGAACTTCCAGCATTCAATCTAATCTCCCCATCAACTTTCTGCTCAACACCCATAACCAAACCCGAGCCAGCAGCTTTGACCTGTACCTCATCACATTTAGCCTTCTTGTCTGTCTCCTTAGCCTGACCCAAGCTTTCCTTACAAGATTCAGCCTTATGCCCAACTTTTCCACACCTCAAACAAATTAAAGGAATCCCCTCATATTCAATGGGTTGAAAAAACCTTCCATTAAGACCTTGTGCCCATACTCCCTTAGGAAGCCTCTTCGATAGATCCAATCGAACACACAGACGGGCAAAGGCACATCTATCCCATAATTTCGTTTGCTCATCCATAAGGAGAGGTTCTCCTATACTTGCAGCCAACCTTGCAAGATTTAACTCATCCCAATATTCCAGAGGGAGATTAGGAAGCCTGATCCAAACAGGGGATGTAAATCCCCTCAAAGATTTTGAAGATAACCCTGCAGACCATTGTTCAATCCCAATGATTTGTCCTGCCACATACCAAGGGCCACCAATCAGCACATTGTCCCTTGCTTCCCTGTTTTCAAACCAACACAAAAAGCAGTCTGACCCCATTGGAGTAATTCGAGTGAGCCCAAGATGTCCCCATTTTCTTTGCAATTCATTTTGGACCACATAAAACGGAAGTCTACGACCCAAAAGGCTCCCAATCAAAGTTCTATCTAACTTCTGAATGTTGCCCCTAGCTCTGTTTAGCTCAAGTTTTACCAAACCATCCTCCCTCAAGAAGCTACTTTTATCTTCTAATAAGCTCAACTGAACTGCTGTCGACTTCCTCCAAGCATTATTTGCCAATCCAGTTTCATTAACTTCCTTCTTAATCGGCTTTGAAGCTCCAGCTCCTCTAACTTGCTGTTGGGAGAACAAAACTTCCGAAGAATCATTTCCCCAAACACTAGGTGTGCCATGAGCCAAACTTGGGGAATCACAAGAATCAGCCATAATACTTTTCCCCCTAATCGACTGATCAACAGTCTTTACCTCCACATTCCTCCCAAAACTGAATTTCGGCAATGCTTCTTCCGGAACCTTAACATTTTTAACATCTTTACACTCCACAAAAGCCTTACTCAAATCACTTATACGGCTACAGTTGCCAAACGTAAACAGAATTTTTTTTTATTCATATATTGGATTATCAATCATTCTGCTTACCTCAATACGGTCATTATTGCTCCTCACTGATTTCACATTCAGATCAACCATATCACCTTGCTCTTTCCCAGCGGCCACAGAACATTGTGCTTCTGGGATCGCAATCCCAACCACAACATCTCCTGAAGGAGTAAACTCCCCCCTCACTTCAGCATCCACCATCTCAGCACATTCCGAAGTCACAGTCATTCCATCAAGACATCCAGCATCTTCAGTATTCCAGATCTGATCAGCCAGATCCAGCGAACCAGTTTCTACATTCATTTCTCTACCGAACTCCTCAGCTTCACTACCCCCCAAGATTTCCATAACCTCATCCAGATCTGACGAGCCATTCATTGAACGATCCTGATCTCCAGCCGCAAGGCCCTCCGCATTTGATCCCATTCCCTGCACCACATTGGAATGAATCTCCTGCACCTCAACATTCTGCAAAACTCCCGCAGTAACCGAGCTCGCAACTCCAGTTCCTGGAGTTCGAGTGTATACCAGTCTCTTTCCATCTGCCTCAATGTCAGCCAAGCCTTCCAATCCAGTTAAGGAGAATCTCCTCTCACTAGAACTTCCTCTGCTATTTACATCAACTCTCGATCCACCTCTATCTACCACATTTCTCCCTCGAGCACTAGAACGTGTTCTACCATCCGAACCCCCACCTTCAGCATTCTTCCCTCCTCGATTCTCCTTTCCTCCACCACTCCTCATCGAAGGGTGACGAGGGGGTGATCGCGGGTCACCCCCCACCATAATCCATGAAAGAGCTCCATCCAACTACGGCGACGAGATCTCTGATCCAAGAGAGATTCCCCTCCGATCAGCGTCGCACGAATTTTTCCCTTCGAAATCGCCTTTCAGAGAGAGAGAGAGAGATATAGAGAGAGAGAGAGAGAGAGAGAGAGAGAGAGAGAGAGAGAGAGGAGGGAGAGAGAGGGGGAACGAGAGAGAGAGAGATTGTAAGAAAGTGAGCAAGAGAGAGGGAGCATGAGATTGAGTGAGCAAGATATATATTATTTATAGAGAAAGGGTGAAAAAAAGAGAGAGAAAGAGAGAGGGAGGTACTTTAACAGAGAAGGAGAGAGAGTCATAAAAAAAGAGAGAGAGGGAAGGAAGGGAGAGAGAGTAAGAGAGAGTGATAGGGAGAAATATAGAGAGAAGAAGTGAGAGGAAGAGATATAGTGAAAAGAGTGAGAGAAAGGGAGAAGAAGTGAGAGGAAGAGATAGAGTCAAGAGAGAGGTGGAGAGGTTTGGAGAGTGGGTAAGAGAGAGCGATGGAGTTGAGGCCAGATCTGAAAGATTGCATTTGTATTAGTAATTAAATAAAATTACAATAACATACAAGTGTGATAAACTCTATCACACTCTCCCATAGAACATTCAAGAAAGAGGAGGATATATTTCTACTATATATATATATATATATATATATATATATATATATATATATATATATATATATATATATATCATGCCAACAAAAGAATACAAAATAGCTAAATTGCACAAATATCTAAGGTCTAGGGGAAGAGATAGAGGGATAGAGAGAAATTGAGTGAGAGAGGAAGAGTGAAAAAAAAAAGTGATTTTGAAAGAGAGTATGAGAGAGGGAAGAAGAGAAAGAATGAGTAGAGAGAGGATGAGAGAAAGAGATAGAGAGAGTGAGAAAGAGTACAAGAGAGGGAGAGATTTAAAAAGTCAGATGGTGGGAGAGACAGAGAGATTGAGAGAGATAAAGAGTAACAAAATGAATGACAAGAGTGAGATGAAGAGGGAGCAAGGGAGAGAAAGAGTGAGAAAGTGAGATAAATAGGGGGAGAGAGAGAGAGAGAGAGAGAGAGAGAGAGAGAGAGAGAGAGAGAGAGAGAGAGAGATAGAGAGAGAAAGAGGGTGAGAAACAATTATTGGAGAGAGAAAGACTGAGGGAGGGAGAGAAGTGAGAGAAAGAGAAAATTTTGATAGAGCAATCAAGAGAGATATAAAGAGTTTGTGAGAAAGGGAATGATAAGCAGCAATAGAGAAGGAGGGGGAGAGAGAGAGAGAGAGAAAAAAAAGTGAGCAAGTGGTAGATTGAGGATAAAGATCAAACGTAAGTACAACATCATTTTGATGGATGCTATAGAGGGCAAACGAGAGAGAGATTGTGAGAAAGTGAGAAAGAGAGGGAGCATGAGACTGAGAGAGGGAGATATATATATTTATAGAGAAGGGGTGAAAAAAAGATAGAAAGAGTGAGGAAGATACTTTGACAGAGAGGGAGAGAGAGTCATAAAGAAAGAAAGGGAGGGGAGGAAGGGAGAGAGAGTAAGAGAGAGTGATGGGGAGAAAGAAAGAGAGTAAAAGTTAGAGGAAGAGATAGAGTGAAAATAGTGAGAGAAAGAGAGAAGAAGTGAGAAGAGATAGAGTGAAAAGAGCGAGAGAGAGAGAGAGAGAGAGAGAGAGAGAGAGAGAGAGAGAGAGAGAGAGAGAGAGAGAGAGAGAGAGAGAGAGAGAGAGAGAGAGAGAGAGAGAGAGAGAGAGAGAGAGAGAGAGAGAGAGAGAGAGAGAGAGAGAGAGAGAGAGAGAGCAAGGGATTAAGGCAAAGATAGAGAAAAAGAGGTGATAGAGTGTCAAAGAGGAGGGAGAGGAGGGAGAGGAGAGGGTGGGGGAGAGTGGGCAAGCGAAAGCGATGGAAATGGGGCTAGATCTAAATGATTTCATTTGCATTAGCAATAAAATAAAATTACAACAACATACAAATAAGTGTGATAAACTCTATCACACCCCTCCCTTAGTACATTCATGAAATAGGAGTATATATTTCTACTATATATATCATGCCAACAAAAGAATAAAGAATAGCTAAATAGCACAAATATATGTAGTCTTGTTACTCTTCCTTGTAATGTATTAGAATAAAATCTGCTTAAACTGACTCAGGAAGGTGAGATCCTCAAAGGAACTGTTCAACTTTTTATTCCTTTGGTCTCCCATTATATTTTAGAACCCATTGATTACATTGTGATTGTCCACTTCAATAATGATGCATTTCATATAAAACATCGACTAATATACGCCCAATATACAAAACTGCAAGCATCTCAACTTTGTTCCATTTGCCTCCCAACAACCATAACAAATGAACCTACATGATTTCATATGACAACACTAATCCCATCTTCGAAATTTGTAATGAGCATGTTAATAATGTTGAATTTGATCAAACTGGGGGGGGGGGGATTAAATCTTATCAATAGGAAACCTAGCAAGATGTTTGGTGCTCCTATTCTCTAGAATTGGATGCAGATGTGGTCTCGAAAGCCTAGCTAAAACCATAGCAACTAGCATGGAAGGACCGCCAGTAGATCGACCATGATTATGAGCTTTTTTAGCCTGTAACACCTGAAAAACAATAGCACAGTAGACATGTCCCGGAATTACATTGGTTCTATTTGCTTGCTTGAGAACTACAAGAGTTGGGCAAAGGCTGAAATATAATAACCAAGAAATCACAATGAATTAGGGAATTAAACACCTCGACCAACTTACAACACCCTGTTGTAATAGGGTCCAACATTAGAAGGAATATATTATTTGAAAATCATCCACCAAATGAAATTCTCCCTCAAATATAAGTAGTGTTTCTTAATCCAATTGTAATTAGCTTCCTTCATTTAAAATATAAGTTCATAAATAATAGACATAATGGTTTGCTCAATCAATTCCTTCAACTCATAGAAATCATCTCCAACCACTAGATTAAGGGAAATATTCATGATACGCCTCTCCAATTCTTCACCAACGCACTCTTGAAGGAACATGTTGTTCCAAAGTACTTAATTGGAAATAAAATCTACAATCTTACGGTTCTCCAATTTTTCACAAATTCAAGAAAGTCTTCTAAAAAGCCAAAGGTTTATCAAGGATGCATGCATCCTAGAGGAGATAAATGCTACAATAGTTTCTTCTAAGAGTTGGATATAAAGTCCCAGCCATTCATCATCACAACCAAATAATTAGATGTTTCCCTCTTAAAATTAACATTCCAAAAGTCAACCCCATTTTTAACGGAGACCCAAAACTATTGATGAAATCCCATACCATACATGAATAAGCCCTTGCCACTTAATTGATGAATGAAAGCCCAATCCACCCGCATACACAGGTCAACAATATCTTTCCATTCCACGCAACATAATGCATACCTATTTTGTAATTGTCCTTCTTC
The DNA here is from genome assembly GCA_016618105.1 of Dendrobium huoshanense. Taxonomy (NCBI): domain Eukaryota; kingdom Viridiplantae; phylum Streptophyta; class Magnoliopsida; order Asparagales; family Orchidaceae; genus Dendrobium; species Dendrobium huoshanense. The sequence goes on from CM028353.1 coordinate 71,460,015, forward strand.
CATCAAGAGTGGTGATACAGTTTTTCAAAGATATTTAAACACCCTTTGGTAAAATAGAGTGAGTCATCAAAGGCATTAGAGAAGAAAGGATTGATGAACTGAGTAAAGTAGAATATCCAACAAGTAAAAAATAATGATGGCCCGAAGTGCTAAATAAATCTCTAACCTGCTTTGCAAATCCTTCAGCCACATTCTTCTTTGTAGCCTATCGCATGCCCAAATAATCAAACTCTTTTACTTTTTTAAAGTTCAACAGCTTGGCCATACTTCTGGCCTTCCAACTAAGGCATAACTTGCTTTAGAGAATGAAAAATTTACCCTGATTAATTCTTTGACCATTCAAGGAGTAATAATTCTAAAAAAAATGGCTTATATTAGTGGCATTAGCACAATTTATTGTAGCAAAGATAATAATATCATTTGCATACATGAGGTGTGAGATTTTTTTTCTTAGAATGCTAACCCCAAGCAATTGACCACTTCGAAAAAATGATCTAGAGAGAAGCTTAGAGCAACTAATAAAAAAATAAGGTGAAAAAAAGGAACCCTTAACGATAAGTGAGAGATAAGTAGAAGCAAGGCGAGAGTGTGTGTGATAAAAAAATAGAGAGAATAAGAGAGAATGAGAGAGAAGAAGATAGAGAGAACAAGATAGGGAGAGATAAAGAAAGGAAGAGAGAAAGAGATTGATAGAGAGAGCAAGAAGGAAAGAAAGGGAGCGAGGTGAGAGAGGGAAGAATAGAGTGGTGAGAGGGAGAAGCAATAGAAAGAAATAGAGCAACAGAAAATAAGAGAGATGGAAATCGTAGAATGTGATATTGAAGATAAATATATATTGAGGTGAGAGATAGAGAGATATAGATAATGAAAGCGTGAGAGAGAGAGAGAGAGAGAGAGAGAGAGAGAGAGAGAGAGAGAGAGAGAGAAGAGAGAGAGAGAAGCATAGGGAGTGGAAGAGAAAGCAAGAGAATGAGAGAATGATCTATTTTTATATAAAGAAAGGGTGAGATAGTGAGAGAGATAGAATTATAGAACTACAAAAATGGGGGAGGAATGGACAAAAAGATTAAGAAAATACAAAAGATGTGAGAGAGGGAGAGTGAAAGGGTGAGATAGTTAGATAGAGAGAGAGCAGGAGAGTTTTGAGAGAGAGGGAGAGATGCAATGAGTGATTAAAAATTGAAAGGAATGGAGAAAGAATGTGAGAGAAAGAGAGAGCGAGGGAGAGGGAGAGCATGAGAGAAAGAGAAAGAAAAATAGAGGCAGATGGAGTGAGAGGGTGGTAGAGAATAAGAGAGATTTAAAGTGAGGAGGGGCAGAAAGAGAGGGAGAAAGTGAGAGAGCTTAGGGACAGATACATTGATAGAGAGGGAGAGAGTGTGAAGGAATCAGGGAGAGTGACTAAGGTAAAAGAAAGTGATTAAGGGAGGAACTGAGGGTGAGTATATATATATATATATAATATATATATATATATATATATATATATATATATATATATATATATATATATATATATATATATATATATATATATATATATACAGAGAGAGAGAGAGAATGAGAGAGTAAGATAGAGAAAAAAACCACAGTACAAACAATGAAAGCAAGTAGTGAGTGAGTGAGAGAGAGAGGGAGATGGAGATGGAGAGAGAGAGAGAGAGAGAGAGAGAGAGAGAGAGAGAGAGAGTTGTATTTTTAGAGAGAGAAATGGTGAGAGAGTTACAGGAAGCCAAAGAGAGGAAGGAGGTGAGAGAGAGATATGAAGAGAGAGTAGGAGAGAAAGAGAAACATAAAGTTGATAGAAAGGAGGTGAGAGAAAGAGATAGTCAGAGAAGGTGAGAGAGAAAAAGAGAGAGAGAGAGAGAGAGAGAGATATAGAAGAGCGAGAGAGAGATAGAGAGAGTGAAAGACAAAGAGCAAGAGTGTGTGTGAGAGAAGGAAGATAGAGACAGGGGGATAAATAGTGCAATAGAGAAAGTGGGATGGATAGGGAAGTGATAGAGAGGCTGATAAGGAGAGAGGCAAATAGTTAAAGAATGTGAGCAAGAGTGAGAGAGAGGCAGGCTAGAGAAATTGAGAGAGATATGTTTAGAGAAACAAAGAAAGAGAGAGAGAGGGAGTGACAGGGAGGGAGAGAAAGGAAGAGAGAAGAAAAACAAATATGGAGACAGAATATAGATGGAAAAAATAATAGAGAGATAGAAAGTGAAATAGTGAGATAGAGAGAGGGGGGTTAAAGGAGAGAGAGGGAGGGAGAAAGAAAAAGAGATGGAAATGAAGAAAGAGGGAAAGAGGGAGGATAAGAGAAAGATGGAGAGAAAGAGAGAGAGAGAGAGAGAGAGAGAGAGAGAGAGAGAGAGAGAGAGAGAGAGAGAGAGAGAGAGAGAGAGAGAGAGAGAGAGAGAGAGAGAGAGAGAGAGAGAGAGAGAGTGCGTGTGTGTGTGCGTGTGTGTGAGAGAGTTTGAGAGAGATTGTGGAAGAATAGAGGGAAGGAGAGCAAAGAAAGAGGAATAAAAATTTGAGAGAGCTGAGAGTGTGATACATATAGAAAAAGGGAAAATAAAGGTGAGAGAAAGAGAGAGATAGAGTAATAGAGATAGAGAAAGGGATGAGGGAGAAAAAAAGATCAAGATAGAGAAAGATAGAGGGTAAGAGAGAGCAAGAGCGAATTTAGGAAAGAGAAATATAGAGAGATAGCAAGATCATGTGAGGAAGAGGGGGTAGAAAGGGAGAGAAATGAAAGAGAGAAACAAGAAATAAAGTGGGAGATATGAGGGAGGGAATGAGGGATGGAGTGGGAGAGTGAGACATAGAGAAAAACTCAGAAAGAGTATGAGAGAGAATAGAGTAAGTGAGCAGGAGAGGTAGAGTGAGTAAGATAGAGTGAGATATCAAGAGCAAGAGATAAAGAGGGAGCATAAGAAATGTATTTAGAGAGAGAGAGAGCATGAACATGGGATTAAGTGGAACACGAAGAGATAAAGATGGCAAGGTAAAGTGGGACAGAGAGAAGCAGGATAGTTAGTGACACATGAAGAGAGAGAGAGGGAAAGGGAGAGAGAGAGAGAGAGAGAGAGAGAGAGAGAGAGAGAGAGAGAGAGATGGAGGGATGAGATGGAGAGAGATAGAGAGGAAGGAGATGGGAGTGTGTGAGAGAGAGAGAGAGAGAGAGAGAGATAGAGTGAAACAAAGAGAGAGTGAGAGTAAGAGAGCATGATAAAGGGAAAGAGATTGAAAGAGAGATAAATAAGGGAAGGGAGAGGGATAAAGAGAAAAAAGGGATAGAGAGTATGAGATGGAGAGAAAGTGAGAGGGTGAGAGAGAAGAGTAATATATTTAGAGAGAGTGAGTGAGAGTGAAGCAAGAGAGAGGGAGAGAGATAATGAGAACGAATGTGTGCAAGAGGGAGGAGTGTAAAGAGATCAAACAAGGGAGAGGGAGTGCAAAGCGTTTGAGAGAGATAAAGAGATTAGGGAAGGGAAATGTGCTTTTTATAAAGATAGATACAATGAAAGAGAAAATGTGAAGAGAGAGTGAGGGAGAGAAGAAAGAGAGAGATAGATAGAGAGTGAGAAAGAGAGCAGAAGAATGGAAGAGTGAGTGAGCGAGAGAGGGAAGGGGATATATAGAGAAAGAGAGAAAGTGACATAGATGGAGATAGGGAAATAGTGTGAGAGAAGGAAAGAGAGAGAGAGGGAGAGAGTGAGATAAAGAATAGATAAAAGTAAAGAGAAAAAGAGAGAAAATAAGAGAAGGGGTGAAAGAGTATGAAGAAAGAAAGGGTGAGAGGGTATGAAGAGAGAGGGTGTGTGTGTGTGTGTGTGTGTGTGTGTGTGTGTGTGTGTGTGTGTGTGTGTGTGAGAGAGAGAGAGAGAGAGAGAGAGAGAGAGAGAGAGAGAGAGAGAGAGAGAGAGAGAGAGAGAGAGAGAGAGAGAGGCAAAAGAGCATGAAAGTGGGAGAGCACAAAAGGGAGGGAGAAAAGTCATTTTTTTTTCAGGGAGAGGGTGAGAGAGAGAATAGAATATAACGAGATAGAGGGAGTTAGAGGGAGTGAGTGAGAGAAGCAAGAGAGTGAGAGAAGGAAAGAGTTATATTGAGATGTGTGAGGGTGTGAGATATAGGGAGAGGGAGGGACAAAGGAAGATAGTTGGGAGGGCAAGTTAGAGAGAATGAGTGAGGGAGAGAGAGGGAGGGAGAGGGAGATATTTTGAGATATATTTTGACAGAGAGAGTATAGAGAGAAAGGGAGTGAGTGAGAGTGAAATAAAAAGAGTGATAGAGATAAACGATAAGAGAGGGGGATATATATATAAATATTTTGCGAGAGAGAGAGAGAGAGGGACGGAGAGAACAAGAGATTGAGAGAGAGAGTGATAGAGAGAGGAAAAGAAAAAGCAAGAGGGAGAGCGGGAGGGGAGAATGAGGGAGGGAGAGATCATGAGAGAGAGAGAGATAGGTAGAGAGGGGAAGAGATATATTATTTGTCAAATCTAAAGAGGGAGTGTGTGTGTGAAATAAAGAGAGTGAAAGAGAGATATAAAAGTGAGATAGAGAAAGTAAGGTAGAGTGAGAGTAAGAGAGAGCAAAATAAGGGTGAGAGAGAAGGATAGTGATGTAGACAAAGTGGGGGTCAACTCATGTCCAAAATAAATCAATTTTGGCTTCCCCCGAGTTTACAAGCTCAATCAAATTGAGCTGAAATTTTAGCTCATTTATGAGCTGGTCTTTAGTTCATTTATTGAACTAAGGGTTAGCTCATTATTAGCTAATATTTTAGTTCATAGTTATCTTTTATTTAATGTACTTTTATTATTTTTATGTCTTTAATTATGTTTGTCCCTTGGAATTCCAAACCGGCCTTTGGAATTCCAAGAAATGTTGTTTCCCATGTGTGGCTCCTTGGCTTCCACCATGGGCTATTGTTTTCCGTGCTTTGCCTCTTGGATTTCCGGCCGGCTACTGGTTTTCCGAGCCTGGGGGTTTTCCTGTGGCTTTGGCGCCTTGGTTTCGTGCGGCCTCCTTGGCTCTCGCGGTTGCTCCTTCGGTTCTTAGGCTTGGGATGTTTTTTCGTAAAAAGCAAGGGCTTTTTATGGCTTGTGATGTTTGGGATTGCTATGGGAATTAAATGTTTGTGTCTTTTGGTATTCCCTTTTCATACCTATAAATATGAGGGGTTATATAATGTTTTAAAGAAGTGAATGATATGTGATTTTTGGAAATGTGAACCTGCGGGATTCATTGGAAAAGCTTGCGAGCTTTGTCCGTCTTCTTTCTCATCCCCTCCGGAAATCTTGCGAGCTCTTTCCAACCTTTCATCTCGGCTTCTAATCTATTTCGTCTCTCCGCAAGTGCCACTCCACCTGTATCCCTCTTCTCAAAAGTAAAACAACTTTAGGGTGTCTTTGATTTCGAGTCAAGATTGTAAGTCGTCGTAATTTTGTTTTTTTTTTTTTTAATTTCTAAGTCGGTCTTAGATTTGAAATGTAAGAGTTCGTTCTTCCTCATCTTAGTCATCATTGTTTTGTGGCTTAGTTGGTTGTCATCCGGTTTTATCACACGTGCGGGCAAGGGGTATAGGCTCCCTATATTTCTTGCCCCCACCAATTCTCTGATGTAGGCAAGGGGGCGTAAAATCAAATCATAATATTTGATTTTTGACTTCTCTAACTCATTAATGTCAAGTAAAAAATGAGCTCATTATGAGCTGATTTTTAGTTCATTTATTAAACTAAAAATTAACTCATTATTTATTTAATTTGACTTTTCTTATCCCCCCCCCCTTTTCCAAACATTTCCCTACCCTTTCCTCTCCCTTTTGCCCCTTGAATTGCCTTAATTTCCCGTTGGTTTTAACCTTTGGCCTGCTGCAGTTTTCCTGGTGGTTTTCCTCCCACGAAATGCTGCTTTCCCTTAGGTTTGATCTTAAATTTATTGCCCGTGGTCCCCCTTTTTACCGAAATAAATATGGTTGCTTGGTCCCTGAGCTTCGCTGCTGGAATCCGTGATGTATTTGCTTGAAACCGTGGCTTTATTCCCTGTATTTTGCTGTGCCTTTTGGAATTTCGGTATAGTGCCTGTTGACCTTTTATTCCCTAATTTATTTTAGTATTTGAAGGGTTTTTGGGGCTATTTTGGGATAGATTTATGTACAGAAATCTGGACTGAATTTTGTCTTTACATTTACCCCTTTTAATTGAATTAATTAGTGGTTATAATGGCTATTTGTATTCCTCTTTTATGCCTATATATAGAGGAAGTTTTGTGGCTGTTATAGAGTGTGATGATTATGATTTTTGGAGAGAAAACCTGAGAGGTTTTTCATTGGAAAAAGCTTGAGAGCTTTGTTCCATTGCTTCTTCTACTTCTATGGAAATCTTGTGAGCTCTTTCCAACCTTCGTCTTGGCTTATAATCTCTTTCTTCTCTCCATGGTGATCATTCCATTTGTATCTTTCATCTCTAAGTGAAGCAACTTTAAGGTGTCATCAAGTGATTGAGTCAAGTTTGTAAGTCGTTATAATTTTAAAAGTTTGTAAGTCATTTTATTTTCTAATATAAAGTTGTTTTGGTTAAATTGTCGTATTTTGTTTCCTTTTGGGTATTTTAGTGAGTTTCTTTTATATAGGAAGTGTTTTTTATTTTTGATAAAAAATTTGGCTCCCAAATTTTTGATTACATCAATTTTGGTATCAGAGCAAGTTAGGAAGTCCTAGGTTTTGGTTTGTCAAATTTTTATTTTATTTGTCAAGACAAGTCTTGTCGTGAGTCTTAATTTTTTTTTAGGTTGGAGAGTCATAAAATAATTGTGAGTCTAAGTTTTTTAGGTTAAGTCTTTTGAATCTTTTTTGAGTTTTTTTAGTCATTTGAAAAATGAAAAAAGACAAAAAAGACAGAAGAAAGCAGACCAGAAGAAATCGAAGATCCTATGGATAGGTGGATTCCATCAGAATCAACATATCCACTACAGTATGAGCTGTACAAACTTCAATCAAGGATGCATTTGTGTACTGAAAGATACATGAAGAAGAAGCAACATTTACAAGATCAGTTTCTACAAGAACGAGAAGAGATCCTGAAGAAATATGAAGCTAAGATCAAAGAGCTGGATGATCAGTATGCACCTCCTCGTAAGAAACCAAGAACTGACTCATTGGGAGCTGAGTCTTACAGAAGGGGAGTCTAATTTAGGCAAGGGGGGGTCAAATCAAATCATAATATTTGATTTTTGACTTCTCTAACTCATTAATGTCAAGTAAAAAATGAGCAGATTTTTAGTTCAATAAATGAACTAAAAATTAGCTCATTATTTCTTAAATCCCCCCCTTTTCCAAACATTTCCCTACCCTTTCCTCTCCCTTTTGACTCTTGAATTGCCTTAATTCCCATATGGTTTTGACCTTTGGCCTGCTGGTTTTCCTCCCACGGAATGCTGCTGTCCCTTTGGTTTGCTCTTACATTTCTTGCCCGTGATCCCCCTTTTTATCGAAATAAATATGGCCCCTGTGCTTGGCTGCTGGAATCCGTGACGTATTTGCTTTAAACCGTGGCTTTATTCCCTATTTTTTGCTGTGCCTTTTGGTATTTCGGTATAGTGCCTGTTGACCTTTCATTCCCTCATTTATTTCAGTATTTTAAGGGTTTTTGGGGCTGTTTTGGGACAGATTTCTGGACAAATTTCTATACAGAAATCTGGACTGAATTTTATCTTTTCATTTACCCCTTTTAATTGAATTAATTAGTGGTTATAATGGTTGTTTGTATTCCTCTTTTATGCCTATATATAGAAGAATTTTTGTGGCTGTTATAGAGTGTGATGATTATGATTTTTGGAGAGAACTCCTAGAGATTTTTCATTGGAAAAAGCTTGAGAGCTTTGTTCCATTTCTTCTTCTACTTCTATGAAAATCTTGGGAACTCTTTCCAACCTTCGTCTTGGCTTCTAATCTCTTTCTGCTCTCCATGGTGATCATTCCATCTGTATCTTTCGTCTCAATGTGAAGCAACTTTAGAGTGTCGTCAAGTGATTGAGTCAAATTTGTAAGTCGTTATAATTTTAAAAGTTTGTAAGTCATTTTATTTTCTAATAAAAAGTTGTTTTGGTTAAATTGTCATATTTTGTATCCTTTTGGGTATTTTAGTGAGTTTCTTTTATATAGGAAGGGTTTTTTATTTGTGATCAAAAATTTGGAGCCCTCTCCCAAATTTTTGATTGCATCAGATAGTGAGAGTGAGCAACAGAGAAGGAGAGAAGGAGAGAGATTCATTTTCAAAGAGCTAGAGAGAGTGAGAGAGTGAGAGAGTTGGAGAGTGGGTGAGGGTGGCTGATAAAGAAAAAAATGTTGAAGAGATAGAGAGGAACAATGAGAGGGAGGGTGAGAGATATACGTATTTTGAGAGAGATAGAGTGTGTGTGTGTGTGTGCGCGCGCGCGTAAAAGGGAGATAGAGCTAGGAAGGATAAGAGTATGAGATATATATATATATATATATATATATATATATATATATATATATAGAGAGAGAGAGAGAGAGAGAGAGAGAGAGAGAGAGAGAGAGAGAGAGAGGGAGTGGGAGAGGAAGAACGAAATAGAAATATATAATGAACTAGAAGCATTCTAAACAGATAATGTGGTGAGAAAGAGAGATTGAGAGAGGGAGAGAGAGGGGAGGAAGAGAAGTAAGAGAGAGGGAGTAAGATAGAGTGAGAGAGGGAGGGAAGTGAGAGAGATAAACATAGAAGGATATGAAAAGATAGAGGGGCACATAATCTATTTGATGGAAGATAGAGAAAAAGAGAAAGTGACAGATAGAGAGAGAGAGAGAAAGAGTGTGTGTGTGTGTGTGTGTGTGTGAGTGTGCGTGAGGGTATATATATCTATATCTGTGTGTGATGTTAGAGATAGTGGGAGAGAGCTAGAGAAAGGGAGAGAGAGAGAGAAAGAGAGAGAGAGTGAGAGAGTGAAATAGAAAGAAAGTTGAAGATATAGATATATTTATATATATATATATTGATGGAGAAATAGGGAAAGCAAGAGATTGGAAGAGGTAGGGAGGGAGAGAGAGAGAGCATAAGATTGAGGGATAGAGAGAGATATAGAGGTGGAGAGATTGAGAGAGAGCTTGAGAGATGTATTTTGTAATAGTGAGCGCAAAGAGAGGAATAGAGAGGGAGAAGGATGTAGAGTGCGAGAGGGAGATATAGAATAAGAGAGGGAGAGTGATTGACGGTGAGAGAGAGGGAGATAAATAGATAAAGAGAGATGTAGAGGTGGAGAGAGTGAGAAGAAGGTAGAGAGAGAGAGATAGAACGTCAGAGGGAGAGTGATTGATGGACATGAGAGAGAAGGAGAGAGAGTGAAAGGGACCAAGAGAGTGTGAGTGAGCGAGCAGGAGAAAAGCTGGAGAGCTAGAGCTAGAGAGAAAGAAAGAGAAGCATATAGAGAGAGCTAGAGCGAGGGAGAGACTCAAAAAGGGTGAGAAAGACATATAGAGAGACAGAGAGAGATTTTTATATAGATAGAGTGGATGAGAGAGGTAGAGAGAGAGAGAGAGAGAGAGAGAGAGATGGAGAGAGAGAGAGATAGAGAGAGAGGAAAGGTTGGAGAAATAGAGTGAATTTAGAGAGAGAGAGAGAGAGAGAATGAGAGAGGGTTAGAATGAGAAAGCGGGAGGAGAATAGGGAGAATATATGAGATTTGGAAGAGACAATAAAAGAGAGAAAAAGGGAGAGATAAATTGAGTTATAGAGGTAGAGAGAGAGAGAGAAAAGCGAGAGAAAGTTTGAGAGTGAGGGAGTGAAATAGAGAAAGAAATATATGTTTGTAAAGAGAGAGAGGAGGAGGTGAGAGAGGGAGATAGATGGAGAGCGAAGTGATGGACAGGGAGAGAGAACAAAATGGAGTGGAAGTGAGAAAGAGAGGGACATCAAGAGCACGAGCGAGAGAGAGAGAGAGAGAGAGAGAGAGAGAGAGAGATAAATATATTAACAAAGATAAAGTAAAAGAGAGGAAAGGAGAGTTATGTGGGCAAAGGGGGGCAAATTATTTGCCTTAATTCTTGGGCTGCTGGTGGTTCTCGGTTTGGGCTTGGTTGCTCGATTTTGGTTGGGTTTTTGGGAGCTGCTGCTTCTTTTCAACTCATTAATTAAGTTCTTCCCCCCTTTCTTTTCCCTCTCTTGGCTCTTCGATTCCCTACCCCTGACTCCTCTTCCCGTGACTGGTTCTTCTCTCCTGTGGGTGCCTGTTCCGATTTTGTTGGCCGCATATTCCGGTTCCCCTGGTTGCTCGTTCATGTCCTTCTTGTGGCCCCTTCGGCTGCTTCTCCTGGACAGCCTACTGGCCTTCTATTTTACTTGACCTAATTGGTTCGGTTGGTGGTTTTTGGGTTGTTTGGCTGCCCCATTTTCAGCTATAAATATGTGATGTTTTGTTTAAAAAAAAGAGGAGATTATGTGGTAATTTTTGGAATAAAACCTGAGGGTTTTTTTTTTGGAAAAGCTTGTGAGATTGTTCCATTCTTTTTCTTCTTCTTGGGAAGGCTTGCGAGTTTGTCCTCTCTTTGACTTCGACTCGGGCTTCTTATCTCTTTCTTCTCTCCGCAAGTGATCACCCCATCTGTATCTTTCTTCTCAATGATTGCAAGCAAGCTTAGGAATTTTTATATCATAAGTTTGCAAGTGTCATTTTATAATATAAAAGTTATATTTTATTTTATTTAAGTGTGATATTTTGTCTTTTCTTATTCTCAAAGAAACGTCTTGTTTGTTTGTAATTTTGGCAATCATTTGATTGCATCAAATTGGTATCAGAAACTAAATTTGTATACCCCTAGGTGAAGATTTTCTTAGGTTTTTTGTGTTTTCTTTAGGTGTTTAAGAAAATGGAAAAACATAAAAAAATTGAATCAGCTGTTGGAGAAAATAAGCCAAAGGCTTCTGAAGAAGATATCCCTATGGACAGATGGATTCCATCGGAAGGAAGTTCAACCGATCCACTACAAAATGAAATATACAAGCTTCAAATGAAAATGCATGTATGTACAGAACAATACATGAAGAAAAAGAAACTTTTGCAAGACCAATTCAAGAAAGAAAGAAATTAGCCTGAAGATGTATTGAGCTATGAATCAAGAGCTAGATGCGGCGCCTTCATCTCGTCAGAAAAATTCTAAAGCATTCTCATCAGGAGATGAGCCCTTTTCAATCGGGGAAGAATCTGACGTAGGCAAAGGGGGTGGAAGGCAAAATTATTTGCCTTGATTCTTGGGCTGCTGGTGGTTCTCGATTTGGGCTTGGTTGCTCGATTTTGGCTGTGTTTTTTGGAGCTGCTATGTCTAGCTCATTATGGCTGAGCTGCTTCTTCTTTTCAGCTCATTAATTAGGTATTCCCCTCCTTCCTTTCCTCTCTCTATGGCTCTTCGGTTCCCTGCCCTTGGCTCCTCTTCTCGTGGCTAGTTCCTCTCCCCTGTGGGCGCCTGTTCCGGTTTTCCTGGCCGCCTGTTCCAGTTCCCCTGGCTGGCCGTTCCTGTCCTCCTTATGTCCCTTCGGCTGCTACTCCTGGATAGTCTGCTGGCCTTCTATTTTCCTTGCCCTAATTGGTTCGGTTGGTGGTTTTTGGGGCTGTTTGGCTTCCCCATTTTCAGCTATAAATATGTGATGTTTTGTTAAAAAAAAAAATTGAGATAATGTGGTAATTTTTTGGAACAAAACCAGAGGATTATTTTGGGAAAAAGCGTGCGAGCTTGTTCCATTCCTCTTCTTCTTCTTGGGAAAGATTGCGAGCTTGTCCTCTCTTCGACTTCGTATCGGGCTTCTTATCTCTCTCTTTTTTCCGCAAGTGGCCATCCCATCTGCTTCAGAGAGATATAGCGAGTAAAGAGAGGGAAAGGTAGAGGGTGAGAGAGGGGAGAGAGATAGAGAAAGTACAAAATTTATTTGTTGGATGCTAGAGAAAGTAATTAAGGGAGGGAGGTAAATGGATAGAGAGGGATAAAGAGATGCAGCGAGAGAGAGTGATATTGAGAAAAAGAAAGAGAGATGGAGAGATGAGGGAGAGAGAGAGAAAAAATGTGAGAGAGAGAGAGAGGGAGTGGGAGAGAGAAAGTGAGAAAAAGAGACATTGAGAGGGAGAGAGAGAAAGGGAAAGAGAGAGAGAGAGAGAGAGAGAGAGAGAGAGAGAGAGAGAGAGAGAGAGAGAGAGAGAAATGAGGGAAACATAAAGAAAGGCAGCGAGAGATTGAGAGAGAGAGAGAGAGAGAGGAGAGTGAGATGGGAAAGAAAGAGATAGAGAGATTGAGAGGGTGAGAGATAGGGGATAGATATGGATGGAGAGAAAGTGTGATACCAAGATGAGAGAGAAGCAATAGATAGATGGAAGGCGGGGATGATGAGAGAGCATGAGAGAGATGAAGGGTGAGTGAGTGTGAGTGTGTGTGTCTGTGTGTGTGTGTGATAGAGAGAGGGAGATAGAGTGTGATATATAGTGTGATATATAGAGAAAATGAGAGATGTAAAAATAAATAGTAGGAAAATTAAAAAACCAATAAAAATTCAACCCACTATTAGTTTAGAAGATGATAATAAAGACAATGATGATTAGTTGATGTATTTCCCAATAATTTTAAATATAAAACTATATGTCCATTTGTGATCGATTGTAGCTATTTGTAAAAAGTTATAAAATATTGTCAATAAATAGATTTTTTTACAACTGTAATGTTTATAACAATTTTCTTATAGCTATAGGATTTTAATAGATCTGATTGTACAAAGCTAGTTCTTATCATACAAATGCCTAAAAAAACATAAAAAAATGGCCAAATCAAAGTATGATGATGATCTGCAAATCAAAGTAAAGTAAAAACTGCCTTAGACGGGAGAAATTGTTAGGTGTGATGTCCGGACGTAGGGATATGTCCGGACTCCAATAAAATTTTGACACGTGGATTGGACACGTGAATAATTCAATTGGATTTATTTTTTACTTTATATATTTAATGTGCACGCGGAACTCTAAGCCAAGAGCAAAAAAAGCACGGCCAAAGCGAAGGTAAAGCGCAATCAAAGCGCAGTAAAAAAAGTGCAACAAAAGAGTAGTCAAAGTACCACTTAAGTGCAACTAAAGCACATGTAAAGCGCAGGTAAAGCGTAAGTAAAGCGCACAAAAAAAGTGCAACCAAAGTGCACTCCACGTGTCAAATTTTAAGTGAATGTTCGGACGTATCTCTGCATCCGAACTCCGCACATAATAATTTCTCCCTTTAATAATGCATTTTGCTTTCATACGTGCAAACAAAAGATGCACTACAACCATAACATAAAACCTTTTATTCCTTTTTTTTTTCTTTTGCAAATCCTTTTTAGCACCAAATTACGAGTCATTAACTACTATCATCATAATTAAATTTTATCAATCATTTCAGGTTAGCATTATGAATTCTCATCTTTCATCTATTTCTATTGAGTACCACGTGAGTTGCAAACTCTATTTTGCATAAATTTATTTTGCTTAATTCAATCATGATGTCTTTTCCTATTATCTTCCATAATAATTTCAATTTTAATATACTACTCTTATTAACGCATCGTCTACATTCTACCATATATTCCCAAAACACCTAATTTATTACATCATCTAATCTTCAATAAATTTTCTTCCCAGATCCCTCTAATAAAACTCTTTTCCAACTCAACTCCTAAGTTTAACCACAAATCCTTCTTTACAATCTCATAGCTGTGCTACTAAGCATAGCTATAAACAATTTCTTTTTCCACTACTCAGATCGATATAAAATAACAATTTGTTAAATTTTATCAATTTATATGCATTTTTATGATATTCTTTTATTGCATAGTACTATTAAGATTCGTTTATATACCACTTTCATTTAACTCTCAAAGTTGTCTCATCTACTTACGACTCGTTTATATAAGCAATCCAAAAATGTACTTGAAACACGCCACATGGAGGTTTTACTTATGCATAACAAATAATGATCACATTTATCAAATTTCAACAGTTTAAATTGTATATCTTGAAGTTTGCCATTGTTCTAATAATTCTATGATTCTTATCTTTAAAACTTTCACCCATTTCTTTGGCATTACATTAGTAAAAATAGGTATAGCCAAGCATAATTATGCGAGTTGAAAGAAAAGTATACAATATCAGGCCCTAGTTCTGAATATCGTTTTTAAACATGCAATGCCACTAAAAGGAAGGTGGCGAGTAGAAGAAGATATTTCTAGTTGAATCTAGGCTTATAAAATAAGGACGAATCAAACATATTGCAATAATCAAAATATAAAATGTCTTATGCCCGATTTCAAATTAGCTAGGTAGGCAATTAATAAATAGGGGCCAATTAAACAAATCTCAAAAAAACATAAAATAAGGTTAGCCTTACTTTTTTAAAATTTGCTCATATGCAGTAATAAGCACATCAGTGCCAACTTCCTTGAGAAGTTTCCCAACAAAACCTGTATAGGAAGAGATCATAATACAAATCCTCACACGAGTTTTCCCAAATAACAACAACAAACTTACCCGCACACTTTTTGGTGCTTCCATTCCTTGGCTGTCCTTGGAAATAGTCTGGAACCATACAAAAGAAAACAAAGAAAATATTATCATTACACATCCATAGCAGATAAACTTTAATAACTCCAAAGACAATTCCTATAAATAAAAACAATTAAGTTGGAACGACATATGGATATGGTTGAGTATTTAAATGGAAAAGGGTAAATTTAAAAAAAAAAAACTCTTATTTTATGGACGCCAACATACTTACCATTTGACCAACTGCTATTATATATATTATAGGAGCATCTCTATATTGTAAACCAGCTACTTCTATTATTCCTGAGTTCTCTTGGACCTGCTTGCTGTGGATAGAAAAAGAGCTTACGTTGAAGTCTTTGTCTTAATCAATTAGCTTGGCTCACAGATGATGAATTTTGACAAGGTAATTTAAGGATATTGCAACTTTCCGTTTTGTTAGTGGATTATCCACTTTAAAAAATAAGGATTAGATATAATTGTATGCTAATAAGTGGTATGGAGATGTTTAAGCACCACAAATGCGTACATAAAATGACAAAATTAAATAAAATTAGCTTATTCGTACGTACTACCATGAGTAAAGATTAAATATGCATACATCATATGACGATGCGTTGTATGATTTACTTATGAACAAGAAGCTTATGAGATATACATTAATAGTAATTCTTATTATTTAACGGATAGAAGATTGAGAGTATGTAAGGAAGCTTTTATAAAGGCTAAATCAATAAAATCATTACCATCACTATCACTATGACAACATATTGGAGTCCCCCTTAGAAGGGAAAAAAGTTTTTTCATCTAAAAAATGAGAAGCGCAAAATCAACAAACAAAATAGTGTTCCACCAAAAATACAGGAAAAAAGTCAGAGCTTTCAATAAACAAAAGAATTAACAGGATAAATCTTTTATTATACTGGGAACTGATCTTTTCTCAATCCCTATCTTGTCAAACGAATACAATAAAAATAAACCATGGTTTGTTATCAAATTTGGTTTCCTCAGTCGGAAGAAGAAATTCCTAAACAACGTCAAGAGGTACGCTCATCATTAGCATCATTAACCCCAACCTAACAATTTACACTTATCTTAATATATCATCATCGGAACTGACTCCTGATGAATACAAATAATTATGCTTGATAATCAACAACATCATTGTCCAAACTACTTGGAACTTGTAAATCTTTCTTCATTTATTCATGTTAATAACAGCATTATATTCAAAAATATGTTATTTCCTTTGGAAAATAATGAGCAGCATTGCATACGAAACAATATGAAACCCAAGGCAATTAAAATATAGATCAAGAATTTTCACACGACTACCATAGTTAAATCTCCAAATGAATGTTCATGGAAATAAAACTATAGCATACAACTGCTGATGTTTTCCCACAAAAAGCCAAAATCATGACATGGTAACCATGGAAGCATGACAAATAAATAAAAGCTATTTAACACCCCAATTGGAACACTATTTTGGAAACAATTTCAAATCCTTATATGATGGATGCTTAGTTCTAGGTAAATATAGCATAATGCCAACTTTGGTTTCGTCTATGGTAGCATAAGATTTCCAGTGTGAATAAAAAAGAATAACATTGATACTTAATAATGAACATCATCCTTAGCCCATTCAGAATTTAAGAATACTTCTCCCTTTGATGCTCTGTGCTCAGTAATGTGTTATGTCCATTAAAGAAGGATTTGGTGCATTAAATGTTAAGCAATAATCGGTAAGAATCTATAAAAAATAAAACGTAAGAATTCTCAAAGGACATTCAAAGTCAACTCACAATTTGCCTACTGATAAATTTTATAATGCTTCTAACCCTATCCATGTGACCGTTTCTAGCCATTCTTTTTCCACCTACTTTGTCTACAGTTAATAGTCATATGACAACCTAATAAAGTAATCATTATATATTGTATGAAATATGATAACTACCCTGCAGCAAACTTTCCCTTTGGAAATAAAAACATTAAGTTGCAAAACCATATTGACTTCTCCAGAATTTCAAATCAAGTCGATATTGTTTTCCACCATAAAATTTTGCCCAAACAATCTTCAAATTAGATATACACATCAAAACAGCATTTCTTGCATTATTAATTCCTACTAGAGCAAGGCTTCCCTAGAGGCAGGCCATATTAATAAAACAAACCAAAACCAAAACTTATTGTCAAGATAAATCTCATAGTTCCACTGCAAATTTCATTCCTTAGCTTCCCTAAAATGCTTCATGTCATTAAAAGACACATTGGACAGTCAATAAAAAATACGAAAGCATCCAAGAGCCAAAATACATTTCTTCGAAGGAAAATTCTAAAAAAAATTACGATTGTCTGCACAAATAGTATTTAAGTATGAAAAAAAAAACATCATCACACTGCTTACCAAGCTTTCTTCTTCATCTTGTTCACGAGCGGTGTCCTGTAAAAACCAAACAGCACTTGCATCATCTTCGATCACTTTTTTGAAATCCAGCATCTTAAAAATAAGGCTTTCATCACAGCTATAATCCACAAAACCTCCTTTACAAACAAAATGAATTTGATCGGATCAACAAACATAAATATTCATCCAAGTTAAATAATAAACAGCATTTGGAAGGAAAGAAAAAACCACAAAACCTGATAATCCGGAACTTCGCTTACTTCACTCACATCCTATACAACAAAACCATCCACCATCATTCAACCAATTGAAAATTATAGATGCATGCATGAAAACAGTGTAACCACTTGAAATCTTAGAGAAAAGCAGCACGATATCCTCCCAAAAAGAGATCTTTCATAGTAATCGCCCCCATGATAGTTTTGCTCAATGTGTGTTTCAACCTTTGAGATTGAGTTGTTCAAATGCGAGATGGTTTTATTTGAATGATGATGTTGGATTGGACCATAAACATATTTAGATTCTTTTTGTTGGAGTTGTATATGAATATCTTGTTGGCAATTATACTAGCATGTTTCTCATCCTTTGGAAAACAAATTGGTATCAAACTATCCTTCGTTCTTCTTCTTTCCAATGACATGACTTTGAACTTTTGGCAAAGTATTGTATATTTGGCATGAGAACAATTTCATGAGTTTGGGTTAAAAACTTGCTTGGAATTTTAATGACATGTAGCATGCAGGATAGAAATGTGTTGGAAAAGCTTTGTGAGCTGCTTTATGTTGGAAAGTTCTATGATTTGCTTTATGATTGAAAAACTTTATGAGTTTTGGATAAGTTTTAATCCTCACCATCACAAGTTCATGATCTCATTATGCGACTATAACTTGACATATATTCAGAGCTTTACTTATGACATTCCAAAATACCTTTTCTGTATAATGTTCTTCCTATTGGATCAGAAGTAACGATGACAACGGCGGCTCACTCGTTGCGAAGGCCATCCCAGCTTTCTAGTGTGGTCTCTTCATGTTAGAAGAGGAGGCCAAACGATGCTTTTGGTTGGAGAATGTCACAATACCTTGAGAAAACATGGAAGGCGACAAGAAGCAAAGGCAGTACGTTGCTCTTGGTGTCAAACAACAGCAATTATCTAGATTTATTAAGTTAAATGGAGTAAATTAACAAACCCTCTTGCGATATGTTTTGCTGATGTTTCAGAGATACCTCGATTTGCTGTTGTGGATGGTTTAACTTACGATTTGCTTGAGGGTCTTTTACCTGAACCTGTTACTAGTCTAAGGAGAGATGATTCCAACATTCTTGATGTAATCAAAAATTTGGGAGAGGGGCCCAAATTTTTGCTAACAAAAGTGACGCTTCCTAGATAATAGAAGATACACAAAAATACTACAAAAAGATACAAAATACTAAAACAAAGACACGTTTTTATAATAAAAGACTCTTACAAATCATGACTTACAAACGACACACAAACACCTTTCAAATTTGGACGCAAACACCTTAAAAATTTGGAGACAACAAACCTTAAGGAGCTTGCCAGAGAAACCAAGCAGGCAACCAAGAAGCCAGCCACGAGAACCAAGCAGTCAGGCACGAGAACCAAGCAGTCAGGCACGAGAACCAAACAGCCAACAACGGGAATCAAGCAGCCAACCACGGGAACCAAGCAGCCAACCATGGGAACCAAGCAGCCAGCCACGGGAAGCCCAGCCAACACAGGAAACAAAGGGGCAAGGAACAAGAAAACCAGCCAGCACAGGAAACCGAGAAGACAAAGGCAAAGGGGAAAAGCCAAACTTTTCCATACATAATGAGCTGAAATTAGTAGAGAAACCTTGTTGAATTAATGAGCTAAAGTCGCAACTTAAGCATTTATGAGCTAGAACTAAGTAGATCCAAAACATTAGCTCCAAATCAAAGCAAACGAGGCCCAAACCAAGAGCAACAGCAGCCCAAGGGAAAAAAACAATTTCTCATATTATTCTGACCCCCCCCCCCCCCTTGCATGCATCAATTCTAGAGAAGTTACTAAGACCAGGTTTAGATAGCATTGGTATCTGAGTACCAGACAATAATTCATTCATGCAATTGCTCGTGGTTCTAGAGGCGTATTTGCTCTTACAAGTTCCAATCTCACTGGACAACCCAGTAGCATCATCCCAAAAGAAGAATCCTAACCAAAAGGAAGTAAAAATTGGCTTAAAACTAGGATGGTGTCATGAAGAGCATTATTCATAACAAGTATGTCTAATATTAAGGAAAGAAAAATACTAACCTAAACGAAACAAAAATTGGATTAAATTAGGACGTCAGACGAAGAGCGTTATTCACCACTAGCACATCATATCCAAAGGAAAGGAAGAATCCTAACCTAAAGAAAATGAAAACAAGGTTAAACTATTATGAGGCCACGAAGGACATTATCTACCACTAACACGTTGAATCCTAAGGAAAGAAAGAATCATAGCCTAAAGGAAAATAAACTGGATTAAACTAGAATGGTCCCACGAAGGGCTTTATCCACCACTACCACGTATAATTCTAAGGAAATATAAAATGCTAACCTAAAAGAAAAGAAAATTGGAATAAAACTAGAACGGTGCTACAAAGGGTTTTAGGCTCCACTAGCATGTTTAATCCTAAGGAAAGGAAAATCCTAACCTAAAGGAAAAGAAAACACGATTAAACAAGGATGGCGCCAAGACGGACATTATCCACAACTAGCACATCTAATTTTAAGAAAAATAAGAATCCAAACATAAGGGAAAAAACTGGATTAAATTATGATGGTGGCACAAAGAGAGTTATTCACCACTTACGCGTCAACTCCTTAGGAAACAAAAATTGCTAACCTAAAGGAAAAGAAAATTGGATTAAATTAGGATGGTGCCATGAAGGGCGTTATTCACCACTAGCACATCTAATCCTACAGAACAGAAGAATCCTAACCTAATAGAAAAGATAATGGATTAAACTAGGATATTGTACCACCACTAGCACATCATATTCTAAGGGAAAGAAAACTAGGTTAAAAAAAGGATAGTGCTACAAAGGGCGTTACCCACCACAAACATGCCTAATCCTAAGGAAAGGAATAATCCTACCCTAAAAGAAAAAAGAAAATGTGATCAAACTAGGTTTAGTGCCATAAATGGTATAATCCACCACTAGCATGTCTAACCCTAAGGAAAGAAAGCATCCTAACCAAAAGGAAAAGAAAACTAGATTAAAATAGTATGATGCCTTGAAGGGTATTATACATGACTAGCACGTCTAATCCTACTGAAAGAAAGAATCATAACCTAAAGGAAAAAAAATCAGATTAAATTAGAATGGTGCCACGAAGGGCTTTATCTCCGACCAGCATGCCTAATTCTAAGGAAAGAAAGAATCCTAAGCCTGAATGAAAAAAAAACTGAGTTAGAACTAGGATGGTGCCACAAAGGGCACTATCCACCACTAACACTTTTAAATCTAATGAAAAAAAAAAATCTAATTTAAAGGAAAAGAAAAGTTGATTAAACTATGATGTTGCCACGAAGGGCATTATCCACCACTTCCACGTCTAATCCTAAGGAAAGTAAGAAGCCTAACTAAAAGGAATTGAAAACTATATTAAACTATTATCGTGCCAAGAAGGGCATTGTACACGACTAGCATATCTAATATTACAAAAAAGAAGAATCCAAACTTAAAACAACAACAACATCAAGCATTTATCCTACTACGTGGGGTTAGCTACATGAATCTTTTTTTCTTCATTGTGTCATATTAAAAGTCAAATTCTCATTTAAATCTAAAAAAGAAAGATCATTTCTAATATTTTCTAACCAAGTTTTTTTAGGTCTGTCTCTATTTTTCTTAACATAAGTCAAATCAAATACCTCTACTTTCCTATTCGGGTCATCGGAAGGCTTCCGTTTTATGCTTCTCTTTATGGCCAACATTCGGCACCATAAAGCATCGCAGGCATCACCACCATCTTATAGAATTTTTCCTTAATTTTGAGAGGCACATGTTTCTATCACACAACAAGCTCGATGCATTCTCTACTACTAGCACATCTAATCCTAATGAAAGGAAGAATCCTAGCTTAAAGAGAAAAAACAACTGAATTAAACTATGATGGTGCAATGAAGGGCGTTATTCACCACTTGCATGACTAATCCCTAGAAAATGAAGAATGCTAACCAATAGGAAATGAAAACTAGATTAAATTAGGATGATGCCACGAAGGGCTTTGTTCACCACTAGCATATCAAATTCTAAGGAAAGAAACAATTCTAACATAAAGGAAAAGAGAACTAAATTAAAACTAGGATGGTGTCACGAGGACATGGTCCACCACAAGCACGTCTAGTCAAAAGGAAGAATCCTAACCTAAAAGTAAAAGAAAACTGGATTAAATTAGAATGGTGCTACGAAGGGTATTTTCCACCCCTAGAACGTCTAATCCGATGGAAAGGTAGAATCCTATCCTAAAGGAAAAAAAAACTAGATTAAACTATGATTGTTCCACGAAGGTCATTACACACCAATTGAACATCTAATCCTTAGGAAAAGAAAATTTTAACCTAAATGAAAAGAACTGGATTAAACTAGGATAGAGCCACGAAGGGCATTATCAGCACTAGCACGTATAATTCTAAGAAAAGATAGAATGATAACCAAAAGGGAAAAAATTGTACTAAAAGTATGATGGTCCTACGAAGGTTTTTAGGCACCACTAGCACGTCTAATCCTAAGGTAAGGAAAATCCTAACATAAAGAAAAAAAAAATTGGATTAAAATAGGATTGTGCCACAAAGGGCATTATCCACAACTAGCACGCTTAATTCTAAAGAAAGGAATAATCCTAACCTAAGGGGAAAAAAAACTGGATTAAATAAATATTGTGCCACAAATGGTGTTATCCACCACTTGCACATCAAATCCTTAGGAAAGGAAAATTGTTAACCTAAACGAAAAGAAAACTGAATTAAATTAGGATGGTGCCACGAAGGGCGTTATTCACCACTAACATGTCTAATTCTATGGAAAGAAAAAATACAAACCTAAAAGAAAAGAAAACTTAATTAAGTTTGGATGGTGCCACGATGGGCGTTGTCCACTACTAGCACATCTAATTTTATGAAAGAAAGAATCATAACCTAAACGAAATGAATATTAGATTAAACAAAGGATAGTGCCGCAAAGGTTGTTGTCCACCACTAATATGTCTAATCCTAAGGAAATGAAGAACCATAACCTAAAGGAAAATAAAACTAGCTTAAAAAAAGATGGTAACACAAAGGGCATTATACACCACTAGCATGTATAATCCTAAGGAAATGAAGAAACATAACCTAAAGGAAAAAGAAAACATGATTAAACAAGGATAGTGCAACAAAAGGTATTATCCACCACTGGCACGTCTAATCCTAAGGAAATGAATAATCCCAACAAAAAGGAAAAGAAAACTATATTAAACTAGTATCGTGCCTCAAAGGGTGTTGTGCATGACTAGCATGTCCAACCTATGGAAATGAAGAATCCTAACCTAAAGAAAAAGAAAACTAGATTAAACTAGGATTGTGGCACAAAGGGCATTATCCCCCACTAGCACACCTAATCCTAAGAAAATGAAGAATCCTAACCTGAAGGAAAAAAGAAAACTGTATTAAACCTAGGATGGTGTCACAAATGGCGCTATCCACCACTAACACTTTGAATCCTAAGGAAAGGAAAAATTCTAATCTAAAGTAAAAGAAAATTTGATTAAACTAGAATGTTACCACGAAGGGCATTATCCACCACATCCACGTCTAATTCTAAGAAAAGAAAGAAGACTAATCAAAAGGAATTGAAAACTGAATTAAGCTACTATCGTGCCAAGAAGGGAATTATACACGACTAGTACATCTAATTTTATAGAAAGGAAGAATCCTATCCAAAAGGAAAAGTAAAATTGTATTAAATTAGAACGGTGCCACGAAGGGAGTTATCCACCACTAATATGTCTAATCCTAATAAAAGGAATAATCCAAACCTGAAGTAAAAGAAAAATGGAGTAAACTAGGATGGGGCAACGAATGGTGTTATCAACCACCGGCGCATCTAATCATAAGGAAAGGAAAATCTTAACATAATGGAAAAAAATATGATTAAATTAGGATCGTGTTACAAAGGGCGTTATTCTCCACTAGCCAATCCTAAGGAAAGGAAGAATCCTAACCTAAAAGAAACTAAAATTGAATTAAACTAGGATAGCGCCATGAAAGGCATTGTTCACCACTATGACATCTAATCCTACAAAAAAGAAGAATCTTAACATTAAGGAAAAGAAAATTGAATTAAATTAGGATGGTGCCTTGAAGGACGTTATCCACTACTAGCACGTCTATTCCTCAGGAAAGGAAGAATCCTAACCTAAATAAAAATAAAACTAGATTAAACTAGTATGGTTCCTCAAAGGCATTGTACATTACTAGTACGACAAATCCTATAGAAAGGAAGAATTTTAATCAAAAGGAAAATAAAACTAGTTTAAATTAGGATGGTGCCATGAAGGGTGTTTTCCATCACTAAGACGTCTAATCTTAGGGAAAGGAAGAATCAAAACCTAAAGGAAAAGAAAAATAGATTAAACTAGGATGGTGCCACGAATGGTGTTATCCCCCACTAGCACGCCTAATCCTAAGAAAATGAAGAATCCTAACCTAAAGGAAAAAAGAAAATTAGATTAAAACTACGATGGTGCCATAAAGGGCGTTATCCACCACCGAAACATCTAATCCTAAGTAAAGGAAAATCCTAACCTAATGGAAAAAAAAACATGATTAAATTAGAATGGTGCTACGAAGGGCGTTATCCTCCACTAGCATATCTAATCCTTAGGAAAGGAACAATCCTAACCTAATTAAAAATAAAATTGAATTAAATTATGATGGTGTCATGACTGGACTTGTCTACCACTAGCATGTCTAATCCTATGGAAAGTAAGAATCCTAACATGAACGAAAAGAAAATTGGATTAAACTAGGATGGTACTACAAAGGGCGTTATCCACCGCTTAAATATCTAATCCTTAGGATATAAAGATGTTAACCTAAATGAAAAGAAAATTTGATTGAACTAGGATGGCGCCACGAAGGGCATTATTCACCACTAGCAATTCTAATTCTAAGGAAATAAAGAATGCTAACTTAAGGAAAAAGAAAATTGGATGGAAATTAAGATGGTGCCACGAAAGGCATGGTACGTCAAATTCTAAGGAAAGGAACAATCATATCCTAAATAAAAAGAAAACTGAATTAAATTAGGATTGTGCCACGAACGGCGTTATCCACCACTAGCATGTCTAACCCTAAGGAAAGGAAAAATCATAAACTAAAGGAAAAGGAAAATGGATTAAATTAGGATGGTGCCATGAAACACATTATCCACCACTCGCACGTCTAATCCTAAGAAAATAAAGAATCCTAATCTAATAAAAAACTAGATTAAAATAAGATGGTGCCAAAAAGAAATTTATCCACCTAAAGAAAAATTAAAGGACTTAATTCTAAGGAAAGGAAATATCCTGACCTAAATAAAAATTAAATTGGTTTAAAATTAGGATGATGGCATGAAGGGCGCTATCCAACACTAATATGTCTAATATCTTAAGGAAAGTAAAATATTAATGTAAAGGAAAAAAAATTGGACTAAACTAGGATGGTGCCATGAAGAGCATTAACAACCACTAGCACGTCAAATCATAAGTAAAAAAAAAACAATAATAAACAACTATGGTGCCATGAAGGGTCGCGTCCACCACTAGCACGTCTAATCCTACAGAAATGAAGAAGTCTAAAATACAGGAAAAGAATATTACTTTTAAACTTGGATGGTGCCACAAGCACGTCTAATCCTGAGAAAAGGAAGAACCTTAACTTAAAAGAAAAGTAAACTGGACTAAAAAAAGGTTGGTGCCTAGGGGTGTAAATTTTGGGTCATGGGTCGGGTTCGGGTCAAACCCAGAACTAACTCGGCATCATTCGGGTCAACCTGAACCCTACCCATTTTAGCAAACGGGTTGATTTTCAGGACCCGAACCCAACCCGCTTCGGGTTCGAGTCAACCCGACATGACCCGTTATCCACTAGAAGTGGGCAGCGGTGCGGGACGCAGTGGGTTGCCATTCGCAGCGGGACACGGTGGAAAAACATGCAGCGGCGCAGCGGGCAGTTTTGTGGTGGGCAGATGAAACATGTGACTCGCAAAAAGATGCATGACACTCGAAGTCGCAGCGCGATGTGGGCAGCTTTGGTCAGGCCCGGTCAGGGCAGGCAGCATGTCATTCCGAGTCATTAACGGGATTTTGGGTCAACCAGAACCCGACCCAATTTTGCAAACACGTTGAAAGACTTAACCCGAACCCAACCCAGTTCTGGTCAAAATGAACCCAAAATTTTAGGGTCAGGTTCGAGTCAGGTTTTCAGGTCGTGTCCAATATTGACACCCCTATTGGTGCCACTAAGGGCGTTATCCACATGTATATATAATCCTAAGGAAGGGAAAAATCCTAAACTAATGGAAAAGAAAATTTGATTAAATTATGATAGTTCCTCAAAGGGCATTATCCCCCACCAGTATATCTAATTCCAAGGAAAGGAATAATCCTAACTTAAAGGAAAAGAAGATTGTATTAAACTAGGATGGGGCCACGAAAGGCATTTTTTGCCACAAGCAGGTCTAATCTTATGGAAAAGAAAAATCCTAATCTAATCAAAAAGAAAATTGGATTAAAGTTGGATGCTACAACAAAGGGTGTTATCCACCACTAGCACAACTAATCCTAAGGAATTGAAGAATCCTAACTTAAAAGAAAAAGAAAACTAGATTAAACTAAAATGGCTCCATGAAAGGCATTGTCTACAACTAGCACATCTAATCCTAAGGCAAGGAAGTATTCTAATCTAAATGAAAAGAAAACTGGGTTAAACTAGTATGGTGCCACATAGGGCATTGTACATGACTAGAATGTCTAATCATAAGGAAAGGATTAATCCTAACCTAAAGAAAAACTAGATTAAACTAGGATAATGCCACGAAAAACATTGTCCACCACTACTATGTCTAATCCTAAGAAAAGGAATAATCCGAACTAAAAGGAAAAGAAAATTTGATTAAATTAGGATTGTGCCACGAAGGACTTTGCCCACCACAAGCTTGTCTAATCCTAAGGAAAGAAAGAATCCTAACCTAATCAAAATAAATACTGGATTAAAACAAGGATGGTGCCACCAAGGGCATTATCCACCAGTAACACTTTTAATCCTATGAAAAGGTAAAATCCTAACCAAAGTAAAAGAAATTTGTATTAAAATAGGAAGGTGAAACGAAGAACATTATCCACCACTAGCACATTTAATCCAATGCAAAATAAGAATCTTGACCCAATGGAAAAGAAAAATAGAATAAACTAGGATAGTGCCACGAAGGATATTATCCACCACCACGAAAGGAAGAATCCTAACCTAAAGGAAATAAAAACTAGCTTAAAACTATAATGGTTGAACGATGGGCATTATTCACCACAAGTACGTTTAATTTAAAGTAAAGGAAAATCATTACCTAAAGAAAACAAAAATTGGATTAAATTATGATGGTGCGACAAAGGGCGTTATTCACCACTAGCACATCATATCCTAAGAAAAAGAAGAATCCTAACATAAAGGAAACAAAAATTGGGTTAAACTAAAATGAGTTCACGAAGGGCATTATCTACCATTAGCACGTTTAATCCTAAGGAAACGAAGAATCCTAGCCAAAAGAAAAACAAATTGGATTAAAATAGAATGATTCAACGAAGGGTGTTATCCACCACGCAAAAATCAAATCTTTAGGAAATAAAGAATGTTAACCAAAAGTAAAACAAAACATGATTAAACTAGGGTTGTGCCATGATGGGAGTTATTCACTAAAAGTAAAACAAAACAGGATTAAACTAGGGTTGTGCCATGATGGGAGTTATTCACTACTAGCACGTCAAATTTTCAGAAAAACAATAATGCTAACCTAAAGAAAACGAAAACTAAATTAAAACAATGATGGTTCCACGAAGGGCATAATCCACCATTAGCACATTTAATCTTAAGGAAATGAAAAATCCTAACCTAAAGTTTAAAAACAATGGATTAAATTAGGATGGTGTCACGAAGGGTGTTGTCCACCCCAAGAATGTATAATCCTACAGAAATGTGGAATCCTAACCTACAGAAAAAAAAATTTTGATTAAAGTAAAACGGTTCCACGAAGGGCATTATGCACGATTTGAAAATCTAAACCTTAGGAAAGAAAAAATGTTAACCTAAAGGAAAAAAAAAACTAGATTAAACTAGCATGGTACCATGAAGGGCATTATCCACCACTAGCACGTAAAATTCTAAGGAATGATATAATGCTAACCGACAAAAAAAAAGAAAATTGTATTAAAACTAGGATGGTGCTACAAAGGTTTTTAGGCACCACTAGCATGTCTAATCCTGAGGTAAGGAAAATTCTAACCTAAAAAAAAAACTGGGTTAAACTAGGATGGTGTCACGAAGAGCATTATCCAACACTAGCACTTCTAAATCTAAAGAACAGGAAAATCCTAACCTAAATGAAAAAAAAAAAACAAGAATAAACTAGTATGGTTCCATGAATGGCATTATACATAACTAGCACATCTAATCTTACGAAAAGGAAGAATTTCTAACCTAAAGAAAAAGAATATTGGATTAAACTAAGATGGAGCCACAAAGGGCATTGTCCATCACTAGCACGTGTAATCTTAAGGAAAGAAAGATTTTTACCTAAATGAAAAGAAAACTAGATTAAACTAGTATGATTCCACGAAGGGCGTTATACACGACTAGGATGTCTAATCCTATGAAAATGAATAATCTGAACCTTAAGGAAAAGAATATTGTATTAAACTAGGATGGTGCCACATAGGACATTGCCCACCACTAATATGTCAAATCCTAAGGAAGAATTCTAACATAAATGAAATGAAAACTAGATTAAACTAGTATGGTACCACGAACGGCATTATACACGACTAACAAGTCTAATCCTACAAAAAAGAAGAATCCAAACATAAAAGAAAAGAAAACTAAATTAAACGAGGATGGCACCACTAAGGGTATTATCCACCACTAACATGTCTAGTCCTAAGAAAAGGAATAATCCTAACTTAAATAAAAAGAAAATTGGATTAAACGATGATGGTGCCACAAAGGCTGTTATCCACCACTCGTACGTATAATCCAATGGAAATCAATAATCTTAACCTAATGGAAAAGAAGTTGGATTAAAATAAGGATGGTGTCATGAATGGCTTTATCCACCACTAGCACTTTTAATCTATATGAAAGGTAAAATCCTAACCTATAGGAATAGAAAATTGGAATGAATAATGATGCTGCCATGAATTGTGTTATCCACCACTAACACGTCTAATCCATGGAAAGTAAGAATCCTAACAAAAAGGAAAAGAAAACATGATTAAACTAGGATGGTGCCACGAAGGGCGTTATCCACCACTAGCACGTCATATCCTATGGAAATGAAGAATCATAAAATAAAGAAAATAAAAACAGGATTAAACTAAAATGATCCCACGAAAGGTGTTATCCGCTACTAGCACATCTAATCCTAAGGAAAGAAAAAATTATAACCTAAAGCTGAAGAAAATTGGATTAAACTAAGATGCTATCATGAATGCCGTTATCCACCACTTGCACGTCTAATCCTTAATAAAGGAAGAATGCTAATAAAAAATGAAAAAGAAAATTGGATTAAACTTGGATGACACAACGAAGGGCATTATTCACCGCAAGCACGTCTAATTCTAATGAAAGAAAGAATGTTAACCAAAAAGAAAAGAAAAATTGGATTAAACTAGGATGGTGCCATGAAAGACGTAGTCCACCACTAGTATGTCAAATCCTAAGGAAAGGAAGAATATTGACCTAAAGGAAAAAAATTTGACAAAATTAGGATGGTGCCACAAAGGGCATTTTCCACCCCTAGCTCGTGTAATCCTACGAAAAAGAAGAATCCTAAAATAAAAAAAAGAAATCTATATTAAACTATTATGGTGCCACGAAGGGTGTTATGCACCACTTACTCATCTAATACTAAGGAATGCAAGAATCCTAACCTAAATGAAAAGAAAATAGAATAAATCTAGTATGGTGCTACACGACATGCACGTCTAATCCTACGAAAAGGAAGAATCCTAACATAAAGGAAAAGAATTTTGGATCAAACTAGGATTGTGTCATGAAGGCATTGTCCACCACTAGTACGTCTAATCCTATGGAAAGAAAGAATCCTATCATAATGGAAAAGACAACTTGATTAAAACAAGGAAGGTGCCATGAAGGGCATTATCCCCCACTAGCACTTTTAATCCTAAAAAAAGGAAAAATCCTAATATAAAGGGAAAAAAAGATTAAACTAGGATAGTGAAAAGAATCACATTATCGAACCCTAGCTCATCTAATCCTAAGAAAAGTAAGAATTCAAACATAAAGGAAAGGAAAACTGGATTAAACTAGGATGGCTCCGCGAAGGGCATTGTCCACCACTACCATGTCAAATCCTATGGAAATAAAAAATCTTAACAAAAATTAAAAGAATCCCACATTAAACTTATGGTGGGCGTTGTATACAACTAGAATGTCCAATCCAACGGAAAGGATGAATTCTAACCTAAAGGAAAACTGGATTAAACTAGGATGGTGCCACGAAGGGTATTATCTACCACTAGCACGTATAATCTGTAAAACCCGCAAAACATCATTTTAGGCTTCGCACGCTTTTCAAAGTGCCGCGACGAGATTTAAGTGAAAAATTCGAGGTTGTCGGATTTCGATGGAAATAATTTTAAAAAATTCTACGCAAAATTCTAAGAAGTTTGATATATAGAACTTGTATTCATTTTTTGCTTAAATTAAGAGATAAATTTTAGAAGTTCAAATATACCCAAACTACCCCTAAGCCTTTCTTAAGCCAAATCTACTTAAGTGAGAGCAATTAGGTCTTTAGGCCTTTCCCATTTCTCCCTATTAGGCAAACCGAACCCCCCACTCTCCCCCTCATTCGGTCTTTTTGCCCAAACCGAGTGGACAAGGAGAGAGGGGAGCGCACGGGTGGTGGTGACGGGAGAGGAATCGGGCGGCTCCGGCGGCGATTTTCGTTGGCCAAACTTGGGAAAAATTGTAGGGGAGATTAAAGGAAGGATAAGGTATGCATTAGAACAATGATTTTCCATCTCTTCCTCAAGATTTTTGGATGAAAAGATTTCTAGGGTTTTTAGAAAACATGGTTTTTCTTTGAGAAAAGTTTAGGGAAGGGTAGTGTGATGTTTCTAAACCCTAATGTGTTTAGTTTTTATGAAAATATGAATCTTTGAAATCTAGGGTTTTATTCAATTTTGATTTTCTCTTAAAATGCCATTGTAGAAAAGTTTCTAATTGGGGTTAGGAAGTCTTTTTGTGAAGATGGATTCTTTTTAGAAGAAGTTTTTGCATGCCCTAATAGTTGGGGTTTTCCAAAAGCTAGAGTTAGGATGAAATCCTAATTCTAGTAAAGATAAAGAGGATTTAGCATGGTTTAGGTGAGGGGTTTTAATAGAAAAAAAAACAATGCTTAATGTGTTGATTAGCTACATGCTTTGCCTAGGGTTTTCTTTTAAGGTTTGAGGGAGGAAACTTATGTTTACATATTATGTTTTGTTATTTGTAGAGTTGATTTCATAAGAGGAAAAGGGGGGCATAATGATTTTTTTAAGGTTCACCTTGTGGTATACAAATTGAGGTAGGTGGAATGGATATTCTTATGAATTTTAAACAAATTTTCTTTCATTGCAATTACATTGAAGTGACAAATCCCTTATGCTCATTATGAAAACTATTATGGCTCATGTTACTTAGTAGGTTTATGGACATTTGATGCAAATGCAAAAGTTCTCTTAATGTAAAAGTACAATTTATGGATCTCATGTTCATTTCTCTATTTATGCTATACATGTCTTTCCTCTTACATGCAAAAGCACAAATAAGCATATCAAGCATGCATTTCTTTATGGAAACATACAAGTGGTTAGTTTAAGAATGATTTACATCAAGCATATCTTATGATTATATAAATAATACATGTATGTGCATGTTGACACGGGAGTATCACATGGAAAAGGAGGCTCTTATGAGTCATAGAAAAGGAGGCTCTTATGAGCCATGGAAAAGGATGGTTCCTATGAACCAATGGAAAAGGAAATGGCCAATTTATATGTACCTGATCAGTACAAGTGATACTCCTGAGACGGGTGTTATAATTAAATATATATTAAACTGTTATGAATGTTTCATACACATGTTACATGCAATTGAGATTATCCCTTAAGACTTGATGTTTTAAAAAGGAAGAAAGGAAAGGTTATGGAAGGATTAAGCATTTGAAAGTTGAGGTAAAGGTATGATTTTCTTTGAGCACAACTTGTTTTATGATCGATGATTCTTTTGCTAAAATACTCAAAGCATGTTATAGTTTTCTCTCTTGATTCTAAGTTTATTTGAATTTCCATTCTCACCTATTGAGTATAAGACTTACCCTCGTTGTGGGAATACTTTTCAGGAGGATCTAGGAAGGGGTAAATGGCCGACCAACCATCGCGCACTTACCGTCATAGGGAGACGACGGGCGGCAGGTTCTTTTGTGTTTTGATATTTTCTATAGAAAAATTAGAATTAGAATGTAAGAGAAAAAGGTTATACTTGTGGATCCCCTTTTGTTTCTTTTTGTAATCTTAATGTTAAATCCATCGATTGGTGATTTTGAAAGAAAGAAAAGAAAAAGTTTATGTTTGGAGATTATAGTGGCTCTTTCTTTATGTTGATGCTTCATTTTGGAGTTATGTTAATTGTTTTGTAAAGTTTCTCTTATATTCTTTATGTCCGATCTCTATTCCTGCCTCGCACTTGCGAGCTAACTGGGCCGGGTCGTGACATAATCCTAAGAAAAGGAAGAATTCATACCTAAAATAAAACACTAGTTTTAAACTTGGAAGGGGCCACGAACTGCGTTGTCTATGACTAGCACGTTTAATCCTAAGGAAAAGAAGAATCCTAACTTAGAGGTAAAGGAGACTAGATTAAAGAAAGTTTGGGGCCATGAAGGGCGTTATCCACCGCTCTAACACATTTAATCCTAAAGAAAGCAAAAAATTCTAACCTAAGGAAAAAAAATTGATTAAACTAGGATGGTCCCTTGAAGGGCGTTATCCCCCACTAGAGCATCTAATCATCACGAATGAAAGAATTCTAACCTAAAGTAAAATAAGACTAAATTAAGCAAGGATGATACTACTAAGTGCATTTTCCACCAATATCACATCTAATCCTAAGAAAAGGATGAATCCTAACATAAAATAAAAAGAAAATTGGATTAAACTAGTATGGTGCCGGCAAAGGCAATGTCCACCACTAGCACATCTAATACTTAGGAAAGAAAAAATTCTAACCGAAATAAAAAGAAAACTGGATTAAACTAGCATAACGCCACAAAAAGGCGTTGTGCACGACTAGAACATCTAATCCTACGGGAAGGAAGAATCCTAACATAAAGGAAAAGAAAACTGGGTTAAACTAGGATGGTGCCACGAAGGGCATTGTCCACCACTAGTACGTCTAATCCTAAGAAAAGGAAGAAATCTAACCTAAAGGAAAAAAAATGAACTAAATTAGGATTATGCCACGAAGGGCGTTATCTACCGCTCAGTCGTCTAATCCTAAGGAAAGAAAGAATCATAACAATAATGGAAGAGAAAACTAGATTAAAACTATGATGGTTCTACGAAGGGCATTAACCACAACGAACAATTTTGATCCTAAGGAAAGATAAAATCATAACCTAAGGGAAAAAAATTGTATTAAACTAAGATGGTGCCACAACGAGTGTTATCCATCACTTGCACGTCAAATCCTTAGGAAAAAAAGATTGCAAACCTAAACAAAAAGTATATTGGATTAAATTAGGATGATGCCACGAAAGGCGTTATTCACTACCAGCACGTACAATTCTTAAGAAAGATAGAATGCAAATCTAAAAGAAAAGAAAATTATATTAAAATAGGATAGTGCAACGAAGGTTTTTAAACACCACTAGCAAATTTTAATCCTGAGGAAAGGAAAATCCAAGTCTAAAAGAAAAAAAAATTAGATTAAAATAGGATGGTACCATGAATGACATTATCCACCACTAGCACTTTTAATACCACTGAACAAAAGAATCCTAATCAAAATAAAAAGAAAACTGGATTAAACTAGTATGATTCTACGAAGGGGGAAGGGCGTTCTACACGACTAGCACGACTAATCCTATAAAAAGGAAGAATCATAACCTTAAAAAAAAAAAGAATATTGGATTAAACTAGGATGGTACCATAAAGGGCATTTTCCATCACTAGCATGTCTAATCCTATGGAAAGAAAAAAATTTAACCAAAATGAAAAGAAAATTGGATTAAACTAGTATGGTTCCACGAAGGGCGTTATACACAACAAGTACGTCTAATCTTATAAAAAGGAAGAATCTTTGACCAAATGAAAAGAATATTAGATTAAACAAGGAAATTGCCACAAAGGACATTGTCCACCTCTAGCACGTCTACTCCTAAGGAAAAAAGAATCCTAACCTAAAGAAAAATATAACTAGATTAAAAATAAGATGGTGCCATGAACGGAGTTATCCCCCACTAGCACCTTTAATCCTAAGGAAAAGAAAAATCATAACTTAAAGGAAAAAAAATGGATTAAAATAAGATAGTGCCGCGAAGCGCGATATCCACCCCATGCTCGCCTAATCATAAAAAAAAGTAAAAATCCTAACCTAGAGGAAAAGAAAATTGAATTAAAACTAGAATAGTGCCACAAAGGGCATTGTCCACCACTAACATGTCAAATCCTAAGGAAAGAAAAAATCCTAACCTAAATGAAAAGAAAACTAGATTAAACTGGTATGGTGTCACGAAGGGAATTGTACACGACTAATAGGTTTAATCCAACGGAAAGGAAGAATCCAAAACTAATGCATAAGAAAACTGAATAAAATTAGGATGGTACCAAGAAGTGCATTGTCCACAACTAGTACGTCTAGTACTAAGGAAAAGAAAAATCTTAACCTAAAGGAAAAGAAAATTGGATTAAACTAAAATGGTGCCATAAAGGGCATTATCCACCACTTGCACGTCTAATCCTATGGAAAGAAAGAATCCTAACTTAAAGGAAAAGAAGCTATATTAAAATAAGAATGATGCCACGAAGGACCTTATCCACCAGTAGCACTTTTAATCATAATGAAATATAAAATCCTAACCTATAGAAATAGAAAATTGGATTAAACTAGGTTGGTGCCACGAAGTGCGTTATCCACCACTAACACGTCTAATCCTACGAAAATGAAGAATCCTAACAAAAAGGAAATGAAAACGTGATTAAACAAGGATGGTGCCACGAAGGGCGTTATCCACCACTAGCACATCATATCCTAAGGAAAGGAATAATCCTATAACAAAGAAAATCAAAATTGGATTAAACTAAGATGGTGCCACAAAGGGTATTGTCCACTACTAGTGCGTCTAATCCTAAGGAAAAGAAAAATTCTAGCCTAAAGGAAAATAAAAATAGATTAAACTAGGATTGGTGTCATGAATGACAATATCCGCCAAATGCATGTCTAATCTTAGGGAAGGAAGAATGCTAACATAAAGAAAAAGTAAACTGGATTAAACTTGGATGGTGTAACTAAGGGCGTTATTCACCACTAGCGCGTCTAATTCTAAAGAAATAAAAGAAAGTTAACCTAAAGGAAAAGAAAATTGAATTAAACTAGGATGGTACCATTAAAGAAGTGGTCCACCACTAGATTGTCTAATCCAAAGGAAAGGAATAATATTAATCTAAAGGAAAAGAAAACTAGATTAAATTAGGATAGTGCCACAAAGGGCATTATCCACCCCTAGCACGTCTAATCCTACGGAAAAGAAGAATCTTAACCTAAAGAAAAAGAAAACTATATTAAGTTATTATGGTGATTATCCACCACTTGCTCGTCTAATCTTAAAGAATGAAAGAATCCTAATCTAAATGAAAAGGAAAAATGATTAAACTAGTATGGTGTTATGAAGGGCGTTGTACATGACTAGCATGTCTAATCCTATAAAAAGAAAGAATCCTAACCAAGAGGAAAAGAATTTTGGATTAAACTAGGATGGCGTCATGAAGGGCATTGTCCATCACTAGCACATCTAATCCTAAGAAAAGGAAGAATCCTATGCTAAAGGAAAAGATAACTAGATTAAAACTAAGATGGTGCCACAAAGGGCGTTATCCCCCTCTAACATGTTTAATCCTAAGAAAAGGAAAAATATTAACCTAAAGGAAAAAAATTAAATTAAACTAGGATAGAGCCATGAAGCGCGTTATCGAACCCTAGCTCGTCTAATCTTAAGGATAATAAGAATCCTAACCTACAACAACAACAACAACAAGACTTTATCCCACTACGTGGGGTCGACTACATGAATCCTTTTTCTCCATTGTGTCCTATTAAAAGTCAAATTCTAATTTAAATCTAATAAAGAAATGTCATTCCTAATATTTTCTAACCAAGTCTTTTCAGGTCTACCCCTACCTTTCTTAACATAAGTCAAATCTAATACCTCTACTCTCCTAACCGGGTCATTAGAAGGCCGTCGCTTTATGTGACCAAACCATCTAAGGCGACTCTCTCTAATCTTATCTTCTACTGGAGCTACTCAACCTTTTCACATATATGCTTTCTTATCCTATCTATAAGGGTAAAGCCACTCATCCACCTGAGCATCCTCATCTCTCCCACACTTAACTTAGTATTATGCTTCTCTTTTAATGACCAACATTCGGCACCATAAAGCAATGCAGGCCTCACTACCATCTTATAGAATTTTCCCTTAAGTTTGAGGGGTACATTTCTATCACATAACAAGCCCGATGCATTCCTCCACTTCAACCATCCAACTTGAATTCTGCTGATAATATCTCCATCTATTTCACCATCACTCTGAACAACAGATCCAAGATATCTAAAATGTGTACTCTTATTAATGACTTGATCGCCTAAAGTCACAATCCCCTCACTAGGACTATTACTACTAAAATTATACTCCATATATTCCATTTTAGATTTACTCAAGCGAAAACCTTTAGACTCTAAGGTTGACCTCCATAATTCAAGTTTACCTTCATCCTTAATACACTTCACTTGAACTAAATCCTTACTACTCCTATCTCTTTGTTTGGCTAACTTATACATATATCTTTCTCCCTCTTTAGTATCTAATCTATTATATAAATCACTAAAAGCTAATGTCTTTGCATCGCATATTGCTTTCTTAGCATCCTTACGAGCCACTTTATAAATTTCCCAATTATTAGGATTTTTAAAATTAAACTAATTTTTATAACAAAACTTCATATTTTTAATCCTAACCTAAAGGAAAAAATAGAATTAAACTATGATTGTTCCACGAAAGGCATTGTCCACCAATAACATGTCAAATCATATAAAAAGGAAGATTCCTGCCTAAATGAAAAGAAAACTAGATTTAACTAGTATGTTGGGCGTTATACAAGACTAGAATGTCAAATCCTACAAAAAGGATGAAACCTAACCTAAAGGAAAACTGGATTAAACTAGGATGGTGCCACGAAGGAAATTATCCACCCCTAGCATGACTAATCCTACGAAAAGAAAGAATTCTAACATAGAGGAAAAGAATACTAGTTTTAAACTTGGATGGTACTACGAAAGGCATTATCTACCACTAGCATGTTTAATCCAAAGAAAAATAAGATTCCTGATCTAAAGGAAATGGAAACTGGATTAAAACATGTTTGGGGATTTAAAGGTCGTTATCCACCTCTAGCACTTTTAATCTTAAGAAAAAAAAATCTTACCAAAAGGATAAGAAAATTTGATTAAAGTAGGATGGTGCCCTGAAGGGCATTATCCCCCCACAAACGCCTCTAATCCTAACGAATGGAAGAATCCTAACCTAAAGGAAAAGAAGATTGGATTAAACAAGAATGTTATTGCGAAGGGCATTTTCCACAACAAACACGTCTAATCTTATGAAAAGGAAGAATCCTAATGTAATGGAAAAGAAAACTGGATTAAACTAGGATGGTGTCATGAAGGGCGTTATCCACTCTTAGAACATCTAATCCTAATGAAATGAAGAATCTTAACATAAATGGTGCCAAGAAGGGATTTATTCACCACTAGCACATCTAATCTGAAGGAAAGGAAGAACTCTAACCTAAATGAAAAAAAAATTGGATTAAACTAATATGGTGCCACGAAAGGTGTTGTGCATGACTAGAATGTCTAATCCTACAGAACGGAAGATTTATAACCAAAAGGAAAAGAAAACTAAGTTAAACTAAGATTGTGCCACGAAGGGCATTGTCCATCACTAGCACGTTTAATCATAAGGAAAGGAAGAATTCTAACCTAAAAGGAAAAGAAAATTGGATTAAAACTAGGATTGTGCCACGAAAGGCGTTATACATCACTAACACTTATAATCCTAAGCAAAGAAAAATCCTAACCTAATGGAAAAGGAAATATAATTAAACTAGGTTGGTACCACGAAGGGCATTATCCTCCATTAGCACATCTAAACCTAAGGAATGGAAGAATCCTAACCTCAAGGAAAAGAAAAATGGATTAAACTAGTATGGTGCCATGAAGAGGATTGTCCACCACTAGCACGTCTAATCCTACGGAAAGGAAGAATCCTAACACAAATGAAAAGAAAATTGGATTACACTAAAAAGGTGCCATTAAGGGTGTTATCCACCAGTGGCACGTCTAATCCATCCTAAAGAAAGCAAATATTCTAATCTAAAGGAAAAGAAAACTGGATTAAAACTAGAATGGTGCCACGAATGACGTTTTCCGCCACTAGAACGTCTAATTCTAAGAAAAAGAAAATCCTAACCTAAAAGAAAAGAAAATTGGATTAAATTAAGATAGTACCGCGAAGGGAATTATCCACCACTAGCACATCTAATCAAATGGAAATAAAGAATCCTAACTTAAAGTAAAAGAAAATTGGATTAAACTTGGATAATGTCGTGAAGGGTGTTGTACACAACTAGCACGTCTAATCCTACTAAAAAAAAGAATCCCAAGCTAAAGGAAATGAAAATTGAATTAAACTAGGATAGTGTCATGAAGGGCATTGTCCACCACTAGCACATCTAATGCAATGAAAAGGAAGAATCCTAACAAAAGGAAAAAGAAAACTGAATTAAACAATTATAGTGCCATGATAGGTCTTGCACACGACTA
Organism: Dendrobium huoshanense; assembly: GCA_016618105.1. NCBI lineage: Eukaryota > Viridiplantae > Streptophyta > Magnoliopsida > Asparagales > Orchidaceae > Dendrobium > Dendrobium huoshanense. The sequence continues at coordinate 71,498,412 of CM028353.1, forward strand.
GCACGTCTAATCTTAAAAAAAAGGATGAATGTTAAGCTAAAGGAAAAGAAATTTGGACTAAACTAGGATGGTGCCAAAAACTGCATTATCCACCACTAACATGACTAATTCTAAGGAAAGAAAGAATGCTCACCAAAGGAAAAAAAATTAGATTAAATTAGGTTTGTGCCACGAAGGTCATTATCCACCACTAGCATGTCCAATCTTATGGAAAGACAAAATCATATTCTAAAGGAAAGAAAACTTGATTAAATTAGTATGATGCCACGAAGGATATTTTTAAGTATTTTATTTTTTTCTATTTATTTGCCCCTGGTAATTTGAATTGATCTTAAGAAAATACCAAGCAAGGAAAACCAAACTAAAAGATTGAAGAATGCAATTCACTTCAGGAAAATCACTAATTTCCGATGGAATTTTCCAGCGGCTTTCCAACGGTCACATTTCCGGCGGCTTTCCGGTGCTTTTCCAACAGTTTTATCCCACGAAAATTTCCGGCGGCTTTTTCAATTTTCTAGCGGCTTTTAAAATTTAATGAAAATGAATAAAACTTTAAGTATTTAAATGATTTAACAAAAAAATATTAAAAGTTATATTAACTATTTAATTAATTTTCATTTTAAAATTACTTAGTTAGTTAATTTTTATTTTATATTAAATATTATTTTTAATTTTAAATTAATTAGTTTCATTTTCTTATATAATTAAAAATTAATTGATTTTTGGTCTGAAAATAGTTTAAATAAAAAATATTGACAAAATGTACATATTTACATCTTCAACAATTCGGTCAGTTGCTAGAAATTTCTCCCAACTGTCTGGGGTTTGAACCTCACCGCAGACGCGGGGGAGCGGGCGCACGAGCCGCGGGAGCCGGGAGCGCGGGAGGGCTGGCTTGCACGCGGGGGAGTTGGTGGAGCGGGGTGGCGGCAGAGCTGCACCGATACCGGGGTGGCGGGCACGGCGCTGGCAGCACAGGAGCGGGGTGGCTAGCCGGAGCGAGGGATTTCTTTTTTTTTTTTAATTTGACCGGCGGTTTAAAACCGTCGGCAAGCCGTGGGATTAATTTGCCGCTAGAAAAAACTGCTGGAATTTATTTTCGGACGTGGTTTTTACCGGTAGGATTTTAACCGCCTGAAAACAGCCGCTAAATTACAAAACCGTAGGAAAGGCTCAATTGCCGTCGGAAATGGGTGATTTTCCAGTAGTGATTTCCATTTCTTTTGCCTTATTAATATGCATTTCTTTTCAAAAAGAACATCATCAATGTTGGAAGAAGCAGAAGGATCAGTATGCAATTATATTTCAATTCTTGCAACCACTTTCTACTATTGCTTGACCAATTGTTTGTAAAATATAATATGATAAAACATAAAAAGAGACAGGAGCCAAATTTTTTTGCCAAAGATACGATATAAATAGTATTAGAGAATGATTTTAAAGACCATGAGTTGCATTATGAATTTACCATATTAACCTATGTAGAGTTTGTAATTTCCTCTGCACAAGAAGCAAAGGAATGTGTGCTACGAGGATACTATATATGGCTAACCATGATACCAGTCTTGGCATTTCCTTCAACAAAGAGCTAAAGTATGCATGTTAGCTTTGATTTTCTACATGGGATACAGCCAAATCTTTTTTCATAATTGATGGCAGTGAAATAGATTATATCCAGATTCAACAAAATTAAGAACTAATATAAGTTGTGTTGGGCAATAAGTAAAACCTAATGCTTGAACAAAGTGCAAAACAGAACAAAGAAGGAAAAAAAATCAATGCATAAAAATTGATCAACGTATTGTAATCAATATTATATATCAGTGAAATAGATTATATCCCGATTCAACAAAATTAAGAACTAATATAAGTTGTGTTGGGCAATAAGCAAAACCTAATGCTTAAACAAAGAGCGAAAAAGAAAAAAGAAGAAAAAAAATATCAATGCATAAAAATTAATGCATGTATTGTAATCAATATTATATATTTCACTGTGACATAATTAAGAAAAATTAGAGCTTAATTCTTATGATAAATAATAAAGATAGTAACTCTTTCATTTTAATAAAAAGAAAAAAATCTTGGACAACAAAAAATACAATAAGATATCAAAATGTCGTTAAAGAAATAATCTACGAATATTGAATATATTTTTGGGTTTCTACCCCCTTTTTAATCCCCATGATGAACTTGTTTGACCAATGGTTAAATTTGTTATGTATTTTCTTTGTAGGACAAAAATTAAGCTACATAAACTAAAAAATTGGACAATAAAAACTACATAAGTATACTTATGTACAACAACAACAACATCAAGCCTTTATCCCATCTTTATCCCACATAAGTATGTTTATGTGAAAAAATAAAATATACTTTAGCATTACAATTGAGTGATGAGAGCAAAAATGACTTTTTATATGACTGAATTTCAAAAATCTTGTTGAATCTGGATATAATCTACATAGAATGATCGCTAATTTAAATTAAAAGTTTATATTGGATAATATATATCATAGGACCCACTAGTTGCATTATTAGACCTGATAAAAAAAGATAGAAAGAATTGAATGCAAATTAACATATGTAGTTTTTAATAATGTCCTATATCATGGACGACATACCTTTCAATTTATTGGTCCTTCTAAAATTCCTTGTTTCATAAGTGTAAACCAATGCATATATGATGAACAATAAGATCAAATGAATTTGTTTTAGAATTATATATGCAATTAGAAGTTAATCTAGAATCTGATAAATAAAGCCATTACTTTTCTTAAGCGCTCAATTTTAGTTCACAATCCAAAAGGTTGTCAACACATGTTATTGCCGGAAGAGTATCACCTTTTAAAAATCTCTAAATTAGAGAGAGAGATTTAAGAAAATCAAAGGTTCCTAAGAAGAGGTCTTAAAAAAAATGCGCCTATAGAAAAGCCCCAAAATAAGGACTTAACAAGAATTGCCCACCATAAAAAAAAATGGAGTTGAAGAGTCGATATGTAAAATATATGAAACAAGAATAGTTAGAATAAAAACTAAAATGACATAAACATCACGTGAAAGTGTAGACTTAAATGTGAAGCAGCAATGATAATGCCATTACTCAATATTATTTCATAATTAATGAATAGATCAAATGAGAAACTAATACTAGAGCAAAAGGGTAAGAGTTCCTATGTGCATATGAGCAATCACGTCCAAAGAAATATGTAAAAAAAATAACATTGAGCTAGTGAACTTAGGAAAATAAAAGAAAATAGTTTATTGAGATCTCATTAATGGAATCAGCATTTATTCAATAATGTGCTGGATAAAAAAAAAAGATATGCAGAGAAATTTAATAAAATGGGGAAAAATTAATGCTATTGTTCAAGTAACCAATTTTCTCACTAGACATGCTAGAAACACAAGCATCACAAGGCTTTCTCCATACTAAATAGCCAAATGGGAAAGCTTAATAACAGTCGTACTGCTATTTCACAAGAATAATAAAAGAAGGGAATAAAATAGCCAATATTAATACTTATAACACGAAACAAACAAACTAGGCCAAAATGTTGCAACTCGGACTCCTGAGTTTATGTTTTTATGATAACAAATATTATTGATTACCTCTTTATTTCTCCTAGTATTTGTAGTGCATATTTGTTTTTGTTTGTACTAACATTTTAAGTACATCATGCACCATTCAATGAAGATTCAGGGCTCAAGATTGGGAGAATAAGATGTGTTGAAGGAGACAGAAATATTCATTTATTTTAATTTTGGGGGTCGAGGTTTCTCAAAAAAACAACCTCCTAAGGTTAATTACATCTACAGTGAGCCCAAGAACCCTCTTGATTATAGAATTAATGCTCATGCTCAAATTGAATAGAAGATATTGATGTTTAATGAGGTGAAAGCCAAAATTATTGAACTATTAGGAAATGAGAACTAACCTACCAGGTAGGTATATCCCCGGTCAAGATCTCATGGTTTCGTTCTCCCGAATTCATTGGTTTACTTAGTCTACTTAGTCAAATGATGACTAGAGAATCCCTGCCAACAACCATAGGACCTCATCCAAGGCTACCTCATAGACCAAGGGTGTGGACTAGGCTAGCAGACTGGAATTACACTCCACTGTTGTATAAGGTAGTAACCCATACTGGACTTATACTACCGCACGGTCGTACCTGCCGAGGCTGATAAGGCTAACTAGGATTTAGGGCTCATGGGAAGGAAAGAATGTATTGTATCCATGTGGCGGAGAAAACACCCAAAATGAGGCTTATAACTCAACCATGTGTGACCTAGAATGTCCAAATATTTTGAAAAATCCCTTCAATGTTGTAGAAGAGATGAGACAGATACAGACATCTCAATGTGCTAGAGAAAATGTCAAAATGAGTGGAATCTTCATTATCTCCTCAGTGTGGCAGAGGAGGCATCCAAAGTATGGGACTTATAGATCAATTTGTGTGATTGAACAAGCTCAGATGTCTCTTCAATGTGGTAGAGCAGATGTCAAAATGAGACTTGCAACTTTCTTAGGTAGCAACCAAGAAAGCCCAAATGTCTACTCAATATGCTAGAGAAGACATCAAAGGAGTAACATAAACTTTAGGAGTCCCCTCAATGTTGTAGAAATGGCTGAGGTGATGTGAAATGATGCAAAATTATGAGACTTACACCTTGATAGTTATATTATCAAGTAACCACGGGAATCTTCTCAATATGGTAGAGAAGACATCTTGATCTCGTGTAACCAAGAAGGCCCAAACTATATTTTCAATGTGATAGAGAAAATAGTAGCCTTGCCTTACATCCTACTTTGGTTCGGAATGCCAATCGATTCAACTAGTTGTATGTGAAAAGACAAAATGCATCATTTTTAAGGAGGAAATAGATATGTTCTAGACTGACTAGATGAAAAATAGTGCCTAAGTGTATGTATAGTGAAATTATGTCTAGGATGTCTACCCTAAGATATCAGTCCAAAACTACATGTAGAATCGCGAAGGGTATAACATGCTAGAAATCACCAAAGGGTAATAGGCTGACTAATATAGGGTGTCCGCTATAATTATAAATGAGGGGGACCCTATATTTTAAATTATCCTAGATAACAAGTGATTGTGACTGAACTCTACAAAAAATAATCAACGAAGTGTGAGGTGTCACCAAATTGGTATTGTCACATAACTAACCTAGTTTCAAACAGTAACGATTATTTATTAAATGGTGTGAATCCTAATTATTATATTTTTATAATTTGCTAGCATACGGTTCTCTAAATAATTATTTTGATATTTTCCAAGAAAATTGTCAAACCAATTAGCATTTTTTATAAATATAAATTTTATTAATATCCTAATCGTTATGTGCATGTGATCAAATGGTAAGTTTTTAGTTATTAAATTATGCGGCCCAAGTTCGAATCACAGCTAGATAGGTGTAATATTAAATATAATTTTTTTAAACTATAAATTTTAAATTTAATAATGATAAAAATAATAATTTACTTTTTAATATAATATTTAATATAATATTTAATATAATATTATCACTAAATATTTCTTATTATATTAAATAATTAAAAAGAAATAATATCATATATTTGTTAAAATTTTATTAATAATAAAATTATAAATTTATCAAAACATATTTATTATAATTTTAACATAATATTAAAAAATGTTAAAACAAATTGCATTAGTAAAAAAAATTATAAATATAAAACAAAAAACTTTATATATATATATATATATATATATATATATATATATATATATATATATATATATATATATATATATATATATATATATATATATTCATATTAAAATATTTAATATTTTTATTAAATATTAAATCTTATATTAAATATTACATTATATATTAAAATTATATATTACATAATACACAAATAAAAACCTAAAAAATAAATAAATTTCATATCAATAAAATATTTTTATATGTTATTGTTAAATTAAATTTAACGTTGTAAATTTTTATTAGATACAATATTTTAACACTGCCGTTGCCAGGTCCCAAGTCCTGGATGATAAAAGTGGAGGGTTGCGTTAGGTAGTCGACAGCCAGCATAAAACTTGTCGAACAATAATGACATGAATCCTTTAAGAATTTGTGTTTTGCTAATAGCTTATTTAAGAAAAGGAATGAGCATCTCATCACTTATAAAAATGGATATAGTATAACCCAGATTGACTATTTTCTTATTAGAAAATTAAATCGTTTAGAGTGCAAAGATTATAAAGTTATTCCGATTGAAAGTTTATGTACCCAACATCGATTATTAGTTTTGGACTTAAGATAAAGGGGCATAAAATAAAAAATAAAGTAAAATATTTTTCTAGGATTAGATAGGGGCATTTAAAGAATATTAATAAAAATATTTTTGATAGTAAGATTTTAGATCTTAAGATTTTAATGTGCATGAGGATGCTAATGTTATGTGGGAAAAAGTGGCTAGTGATATTAAGAATATTGCAAAAGATGTGCTTGGAGTATCAAAGGGAAAAGCTCCTAATAGTAAATATAGTTGGTGGCGGAATCCAATTGTGCAAGAAAAGATTAAAAATAAGAAAATTTGTTATAAAATTGGTTTAATTCTAAAAATTCTGATAATTGGGAATTATATAAAGTGGCTCGTAAGGATTCTAAGAAAGCAATTTGCGATGCAAAGACATTACCTTTTAGCGATTTATATAATAGATTAAATACTAAGGAGGGAGAAAGATATATGTATAAGTTATCCAAACAAAGAGATAGGAGTAGTAAGGATTTAGTTCAAGTGAAGTGTATTAAGGACGAAGATAAAAAAATACTTTTATTAGAAGATGATATTCAACAAAGGTTAATGAGATCAATGTTTAAAATTGCGTATTCGGGTATTGAGGGATTTTTCATTCGTGAGGCGAGGCGTAAGCCTCAAGGTGTTTTGAGGCGTAAGCCTCAAAATAAAAAGATTGCGTAAACATAAAATGATAATTTTTTTATATACTAATGAGTGAATAATATAAAACATAAAAAAGCATAATATATTAAGTGAAATCAAAATATCCCAATAATAAGACAACATGAAATATAGTTCAACTCAAAATTCTATCTTTCTTAAATCCCAGTATTCTTTTCATTAACATATAATTCAAAATTTCAAAAATAAATAGCAATGACATATCACATAAGAACTCATAAGTCATCAGCACTGTCATCACCAAGGGGTTCTTCATTAGAATCATCATTATGATGAACTGCTCTCTCCCCGTCCTCCTCTCCTATAGAGTCCAATGTCGGGCATTTACTTCAAGATTTATGTAAGTTTTAATATATATAGCGTGAGGCGTAAGCCTCATGACAGTGAGGCGAGGCGGGCCTCAAGGCGGGCCTCAACCAAGTTGAGGCGCAAGCCTCATAAAAAAACTTGAGGCGTAAGCATCGAGGTGTTTTTTACTAGAATTGCGCAAAGGCGAGCCTCATATTGCGTAATTTTAAACCATGGATGAGATATTTTGCTAAACTTTTTAATGAAGATTGTGAAAATAAGATTGACTATAGTGACCATAGCACCCTAAATGAAAGTAAAGATTTCTGTTTTTATCGGCTTATTAGAAAAACCCAAGTTAGAGAGGCTTTAAATAAAATGAAGGGTGGAAAAGCTGTTGGACCTGATGATATACCAATAGAGGTGTGGAAATGTTTAGGAGATGAAGGGATTTCTTGGCTTACTAAACTTTTTAATACTATTTTGAAGACTAAAAAGATGCCAGATGAGTGGAGAATGAGTGTATTAATTCCTATTTTTAAGAATAAAGATGATACACAGGATTGCATGAATTATAGAGGTATTAAGTTAATGTGTCATACTTTAAAACTATGGGAGCGAGTTATGGAGCATAGATTGCGGCGTGATACTAATGTTTCTCAAAATCACTTTGGATTCATGCCGGATATGTCGGCTATGGAAGCCATACATTTATTAAGAGGTTTGATGGAGAAATATAGAGGAAATAAGGAGGATCTACATATGATATTTATTGATTTAGAAAAAGCATATGATAAAGTTCCAATAGAAGTGCTATGAAGAGTTCTTAAAAAGAAAGGAGTCAATAATGCTTATATTCAAATCATTAAAGATATGTATGCAGGAGTTATTACCTGTCTTCAAACACAATGTGGTTTGACCAAGTATTTCCCTATTTCGGTTGGGTTACATCAAGGATAAGCCTTAAGCCCATATCTTTTTGCTTTAGTCATAGATGTTCTCACTAGATATTTGCAAGATGATGTACCTTGGTGTATGCTTTTTGCTGATGATATTCTGCTTGTTGATAAGACTAGAGAGGGAGTTGAAGGTAAAATTTAATTATAGAGGTCAACCTTAGAGTCTAAAGGTTTTCGCTTGAGTAGATCTAAAACGGAATATATAGAGTGTAATTTTAGTAGTAATAGTCCTAGTGAGGGGATTGTGACTTTGGGCAATCAAATCATTAATAAGTGTACACGTTTTAGATATCTTGGATCTGTTGTTCAGAGTGATGGTGAAAAAGATGGGGATATTATCAGTAAAATTCAAGTTGGATGGTTGAAGTGGAGAAATGCATCGGACTTGTTATGTGATAGAAATGTACCCCTCAAACTTAAGGGAAAATTCTATAAAATGATAGTGAGGCCTGCAATGCTTTATGGTGCCGAATGTTGGCCATTAAAAGAGAAGCATAATACTAAGTTAAGTGTGGCAGAGATGAGGATGCTTAGGTGGATGAGTGGCTTTACCCTTAGAGATAGGATACGAAATGAGCATATACATGAAAAGGTTGGAGTAGCTCCAGTAGAAGATAAGATTAGAGAGAGTCGCCTTAGATGGTTTGATCACATAAAAAGGCGGCCTTCCGATGACCCGGTTAGGAGAGTAGAGGTATTAGATTTGACTTGTGTTAAGAAAGGTAGGGGTAGACCTAAAAAGACTTGGTTAGAAAATATTAGGAATGACCTTTCTTTATTAGATTTAAACGAGAATTTGACTTTTAATAGGACACAATGGAGAAAAAGGATTCATGTAGCCAACCCCACGTTGTGGGATAAAGGCTTGATGTTGTTGTTGTTGTTGTTGTATACAATATTTTAATAAAAATTTATCTAAAACTTATAATATTTTTATATAAAAGTTATAAAGTATTTATATCAACTGAATAAATATATAAATTTTTATATTTATAATAAAAATCTTAATAAATATATGATATTATATTTCTTAAATATATGATATTTATTTATTGTCAAGATTTTTCTCTTAGCGAAAGGCTTCTTAGAAAGAGAATTTTTTTGTGAGATAGACTTTCATGACAGAGAGAATTGCATAATTGCTTAAAAGAGGAAGAGAGGCTTTAATGAGAGAGAGAGAGAGAGAGAGAGAGAGAGAGAGAGAGAGAGAGAGGGAAAAAAATAGAGAGGATGCTAGAGAATGACTTTTAGAAATGATGCTTTTAAAAAAGACAGAGGGAGAACTCTAAGAAAGAAAGTAAGAGGGAGGCTTAAGGAAATAGAAAAACTCTAAATGTGAAAGTGTGAGGGAGAGAGGGGCTCTAAGAGAGAAAATCAGGGTTTTAAAATGATTTAGGCTTACAAGATAGAGAGAGATAAAGAGGAAAATAATGACTTTTAAGGATGAGAGTTCTGTTATAGAGAGATTTTTAAGAGAGAGAGAGAGGGGGGCTTCTCATAGAGATGTTTATAAGAGAGGATTTTAAGAGAGAAATGCATCTAGGAGAGGATTTGATGCTTCTAAGAATGTAGTTCCTACTATAGACAAATAGAGCTTATAAAAGAGAGACAAAAAAGAGAGATTACAAGAGAGATCCTTTTAGGAGAATGTGAGACCTGTAAGTGTGTGAGTGAGAGAGAGGCTTTTGATGAGATATATAGAAACTCCTAAGAGAGAAACAACTAAGAGGGAGAGGCTTCAAAAAGAGAGATGTATGTGCTTCTAAAAGAGAAAGAAAGGCTTTAAAGAGAGAAAGATAAGCTTATAAGAAAGAATTTTGATGAAAAGAAATTAAGCAAGAAGCTTCTAAGATCAACAAAGAGACTTTTGGGAGAAAAAGATGTTTCAAAGAAAGTGAAAGGCTTCTAAGATTGAGAGAAGCTTTTAAGAAAGAAAGAGGCTCTAATAGAAAGATTTTTAAGAGAAAGAATTTTACGAGAGCAATAAGACTATTCAGGGAGAATGAGATAGATAATAACTTTTAAGATGGAGGGAGATGCTTTTAAAAGAGAGAGATAGAAAATTAGATTGAGAGGATTCAAAAAGAGAGAGATAGAAAATGAGATCTCGAGATAAAGGGGTTAAGGAAAGAGGGAAAAGATGTACAAAGGGCTTATAAGAGGGAGAGAATGAGAGTGATGTTTCTAAGAGGGACAGGGACTTCTAAAAGAGTGAACGTATAGAGGGCTTATAAGAGGGAGATAATGGGAGTGATGTTTCTAAAAGGGACAGGGACTTCTGAAAGAGTGAACTTATATAAGATAAGCTTACAAGAAAGAAGGAGAGAGTTAAAGATGCTTTTAAGACAGAGAGAGAGAGTCATTTAAAAGATGGATGGGATTATATAAAAAAGAGAGATGAAGACTTCAAAGAGAGAGATTCTTTGAAGAGAGGGAGGGGCTTCTTTGAGAGAAAGGCTTCCAAGTGAGAAAAGCTTCATAAATGAGGATGTTTCTTAAAGAGATAGAGAGGCTTATAAGAGACAGAGAAACCTTTTATATAGTAATAGAGCCCTTTAGAATGAAGAGAGGTGGGTTTATGAGAGAGAGAAAAAGGCTTCTAAGAGAGAGAAAGAGGAATTTGGAAGATAGAGATAGAGAGAGTTTGAAAAGAGAGAAAATTATGAAAGAAAGCCTAATAAGATGAAGAGAGATTTCTTAGATGTTCAGAAAGAGAAATTGAAAAGGAGGCATGGAAGATAACGTGAGAAAGAAGAAGAGAGAAACTTCATAGAGAGAGTTATGAGACAAGATTCAAAATAAGAGGGAGGATATTTAGAAAAAGAGTAGTTTGTAAGGAAGATAACTTAATAGAGAGACACTTATTAAAGACAAAGATTGTTTTTTAGAGAGAGAGATAGAGGCTTCTATGTTACTTAAAATCTTATAACAAAGATAATGTCTACAAAAAGAGATAAAAAGATAGACTCTAAGAGAGAGGAGTCTTCAAGGAAAGAAGCTTAATAGAGAGATTGAAAGGATTCCAAGCATGAGAAAGAAGTGCTTTTAGGAGAGATGCTTCTAAGAAAGTCATATGGATACATATCACAACAGTCAAAATCTTAACAGCTCCATCTATAGCATCTTTCACACTTGCATACCCCTTGACAAATCAAACATTTCCATCAGGATACTTTGTATGACTAGTGAAAAATCTATAAATTATATCTCAAGTCTTCAGTTTACAAGACCTAAGATTGAAAACACGTAAATTATATCTCGAGTTCATGTTGTCCTTATGATTATAAGGACAACAAGAACCAACACAGCAATAGAGAGCCTGAACCTGTTACTAGTCTAAGGAGAGATGATTCCAGCATTTTAGAGAAATTACTAAACCCAGGTTTAGATAGCATTGGTATTCGAGTACCAGACAATAATTCATTCATGCAATTGCTCGTGGTTCTAGAGGCGCATTTGCTCTTACAAGTTCCAATATCACCGGACAACCCAGTAGCATCAGCCCAAATGAAGAATCCTAGCCTAAAGGAAGTAAAAACAGGCTTAAAACTAGGATGGTGTTATGAAGAGTGTTATCCACCAGAAGTATGTCTAAATTTAAGGAAAGAAAAATACTAACCTAAAGGAAACAAAAATTGGATTAAATTAGGACGGTCAGGCGAAGAGTGTTATTCACCACTAGCACGTCAACAGAAGGAAAGGAAGAATCCTAACCTAAAGGAAACGAAAACTAGGTTAAACTATGATGTGGCCACGAAGGGCATTATCTACCACTAACACGTTTAATCCTAAGGAAAAAAAAGAATCCTAGTCAAAGGAAAATAAACTGGTTTCAACTAGGATGGTTCCACAAAGGGCTTTATCCACCACTAGCACGTATATAAGGAAAGATAAAATGCTAACCCTAAAAGAAAAGAAAATTGGAATAAATGTAGAATTGTGCCACGAAGGGTTTTAGGCACCACTAGCATGTTTAATCCTAAGGAAAGGAAAATCCTAACCTAAAGAAAAAGAAAACACGATTAAACAAGAATGGTGTCAAGATGGACATTATCCACAACTAGCACATCTAATTTTAAGAAAAATAAGAATTCAAACCTAAGGGGAAAAAACTGGATTAAATTATGATGGTGGCACAAAGGGAGTTATTCACCACTTGCGCGTCAAATCCTCAGGAAAAGAAAATTGCTAACCTAAAGAAAAACAAAATTGGATTAAATTAGGATGGTGCCACGAAGGCGTTATTCACCACTAGCACATCTAATCCTACATAAAAGAAACATACAAACCTAATAGAAAAAACAATAGATTAAACTAGGATATTGTACCACCACTAGCACATCATATTCTAAGGGAAAGAAAACAAGGTTAAAAATGGATACTACTACAAAGGGCGTTATCCACCACTAGCATTCCTAATCCTAAGAAAAGGAATAATCCTGCCCTAAAAGAAAAAAGAAAACGTGAATAATCCTACCCGAAGGAAAGGAATAATCCTAACCTAAAGGAAAGAAAATCATATTAAACTAGAATGGTGCCACGAAGGGCTTTATCTCCCACCAGCATGCCGAATTCTAAGGAAAGGAAGAATCCTAAGCCTGAAGGAAAAAAAACTGAGTTAAAACTAGGATGGTGTCACAAAGGGCGCTATCCACCACTAACACTTTTAAACCCAAGGAAAAAAAATTCTAATTTAAAGGAAAAGAAAACTTGATTAAACTAGGATGTTGCCACGAAGGGCATTATCCACCACTTCCACGTCTAATCCTAAGGAAAGGAAAAAGCCTAACCAAAAGGAATTGAAAACTAGATTAAACTATTATCGTGCCAAGAAGGGTATTATACAAGACTAGCATATCTAATATTACATAAATGAAGAATCCAAACTTAAAACAACAACAACAACAACATTAAGCCTTTATCCTACTATGTGGGGTAAGCTACATGAATCTTTTTTTCTTCATTGTGTCCTATTAAAAGTCAAATTCTCATTTAAATCTAATAAAGAAAGATCATTTCTAATATTTTCTAATCAAGTCTTTTTAAAACTGCCTAAATTAAAACTGGATTAAACTAGGATTGTGCCACAAAAAGCATTATCCACCACTAGCTCCTCTAATCCTACGGAAAAGAAGAATTCTAACCTAAAGGAAAAGAATACTAGTTTTTAAACTAAGATAGTGCCACGAAGGACGTTATCCAACTCTAGCACATCTAATCCTAACAAAAAATTCTAACCAAACAACAACAACATCAAGCCTTTATCTCACAACGTTGGGTAGGCTGCATGAATCCTTTTTCTCTCATTTCGTATCCTATCTCTAAGGGTAAAGCAACTCATCCACCTGAGCATCCTCATCTCTGCCACACTTAGTATTATGCTTCTCTTTTAATGGACAACATTCGGCACCATAAAGCATTGCAGGCCTCACTACCATCTTATAAAATTTTCCATTTAGTTTGAGGAGTACTTTTCTTGATCACAACAATCCCGATGCATTCCTCCACTTCAAACATCCAACTTGAATTATGCTGATAATATCCCCATCTATTTCACCATCACTCTGAACAATAGACCCAAGATATCTAAAACGTGTACTCTTATTAATGACTTTATCATTCAAAGTCACAATCCCCTCACTAGATCTATTGCTACTAAAATTACAAAAAATTCTAACCAAAATGAAAAGAAATTTTGTTTAAATTAGGAAGGCGCCACGAAGGACGTTATCTCCCACAAGCACCTCTAATCCTAACGAATGGAAAAATCCTAACCTAAAGGAGCAAAGAAGACTGGATTAAATAAGGATGGTGCCACGAAGGGCATTTTCCAACAAAAGTATGTCTAATCTTATAAAAAGGAAGAATCCTGATGTAATGCAAAAGAAAATTGGATTAAACTAGGATGGTGCCACGAAGGATGTTATCCACCCTTAGAACATCTAATCCTAAAAAAATAAAGAATCATAACTTAAAAAAAAGTAAATCTGTATTAAACTAGTATGGTGTCAGGAAGGGCATTATCCACCACTAACACATCTAATCCTAAGGAATGGAAGAATTCTAACCTAAGTGAAAAAAAAAATTGCATTTAACTAGTATGGTGCCACGAAGGGTGTTATGCATGACTAAAACGTCTAATCCTACATAAAGGAAGAATCATAACCTTAAGAAAAAGAAAACTGAGTTTAACTAGGATGGAGTCACCAAGAGCATTGTCCACCACTAGCACGTCTAATCCTAAAAAAAGGAATAAATATAACCTAAATTAAAAGAAAATTGGATTAAACTAGGATTATGCGAAGAAGAGCGTTATCCACCACTCGCTCGTCTAATCCTAAGGAAATGAAGAATACTTACCTAAAGGAAAAGAAAACTTGATTAAACTAGCACAGTGCCTAGAAGGGCGATATTCACGACTAGAATGTATAATCCTAAGAAAAGGAAGAATCCTAACATAAAAGAAAAGAAAACTAGTTTAAACTAAGATGATTCCATGAAGGATGTTATCCACCACTAGTACATCTAATCTTAAGAAAAAAAGAATCCTAACTTAAAGAAAAAGAAAACTATATTAAACTAGCATGGTGCCACGAAGGGCGTTATCCATCACTAACACGCCTAATCCTAAGGAAGTAAGATTCCTAGCCTAAAGAAAAAGAAAACTAGACTAAATCGTAACCAAAGTAAAAAAAACTTGTATTAAATTAGGAAGGTGCCACGAAGGGTGTTATCCACCACTATCACGCCTAATCCTAAGGAAAGGAAGAATTTTAACCTAAAAGAACAAAAAATTGAATTAAAACTAGGATAGTGTCCATGAATGACATTATCAAATCACAACCACTTCTAATCCTAAGAAAAAAAAATCCCAACCTGATGGAAAATGGAAATATAACTAAAATAGGATGGTGTCACGAAGGGAATTATCCTCCACTAGCACATCTAATCCTAAGGAATGGAAAATTCCTAACCTAAAGGAAAAGAAAAAATATATTAAATTATATGGTGCCACGAATGGAATTGTCCACCACTAGCACGTCTAATCCTACGGAAAGGAATAATCCTAATTTAAAGGAAAAGAAAATTGGAATAAAGTAGGATGGCATCATAAAATGTGTTATCCACCAATGCCACATCTAATCCTAAGGAAAGGAAATATTCTAATTTAAAGGAAAAGAAAACTGGATTAAAACTAGGATTGTGCCACGAAGGGCATCTTCTGCCACTAGAACATTTAATTATAAGGAAAAAAATCCTAACCTAAAATAAAAGAAAATTGGATTAAACTAGGTTGGTGCCACGAAGGGAGTTATCCATCACTACCACGTCTAATCATAAGGAAAGGAAGAATCCTAACCTAAAGTAAAAGGAAATTGGATTAAACTTGGATGATGTAATAAAGGGCGTTGTATACAACTAGCACGTCTATTGCTACAAAAAAGAAGAATCACAAGCTAAAGAAAAAGATAATTGAATTAAACTTAGATGGTGTCATGAAAGGCATTGTCCACCATTAGCACATCTAATCCTATAGGAAAGGAAGAATCCTAACCAAAGAAAAAAAGAAAACTAAATTAAACTAGTATAATGCCACAAAGGGTGTTGTACATGTCTACATGACTAGCACTTCTAATCCTTAAGAAATGATTAATATTAAACTAAAAGAAAAAAAATTAGATTAAACTAAGATGTTGCCAAAAAAGGGCATTATCCACCACTAACATGACTAATTATAAGGAAAGAAAGAATGTTAATCAAAGGAAAAAAAACTGGATTAAATTAGGTTAGTGCCATGAATGGCATTATCCACCACTAGCACGTCTAATCCAACGAAAAGACATAATCATATTCTAAAGAAAGAAAACTAGATTAAACTAGTATGGCGACACAAATGATATTTTTATGCATTTTATTTTCTTTTTATTTATTTGCCCTTGATAATTTGAATTGATCTTAAAAAAATACCAAGCAAGGACAACCAAACTAGAAGATCGAAGAATGCAATTTCCATTTCTTCTGCCTTCTTAATATGCATTTCTTTTCAAAAAAATGTCATCTATGTTGGAAGAAACATAAGGATCAGTATGCAATTATGCTTCAATTCATGCAACCTCTTTCTACTATTGTTTGACCTATTGTTTGACCAAATATAATATGATAAAAAATAAAAAGAGTTAGGAGCAAAATTGTTGCCAAAATACCATATAAATAGTATTAGAGAATGATTTTGAAGACAATGAGTTGTATTATTAATTTATCATATTAACCTATGTAGAGTTTTGTAATTTCCTTTGCACAAGAAGCAAAGAAAAGTGTGCTACGAGGATACTATATAGGGTTAAGCATAAGGCTCATAGTGCAGATGATACCAATCTTGGCATTTCCTTTAACAAAAAGCTAAAGTATGTGTGTCAGGTGTGATTGTCTACAGGGGATATGGCCAAATCATTTTCATAAGTGATGGAGGTGAAATAAATTATATGCCAGATTCAACAAAATTAATAACTAATGTAAGTTGTGTTGGGCAATAAGCAAAATCTAATACTTAAATAAAGAGCAAAAAAGAACAAAGCAAAAAAAAAGATCATTGCACGTCTAATAAAGTTTGGTGCCACAAATGGCATTGTCTACCACTAGCACGTCTAGTCCTAAGGAACAGAACAATCCAAACCTAAATTAAAAGAAAATTGTATTAAACTAGTTTGGTGCCACAAATGGCATTGTACATGACTAGCACGTCTAATCCTACAAAAAGAAAGAATTCTAACCTAAAGGAAAAGAATATAAGATTAAATTAGGATGGTGTCATTAAGGGCATTGTCCAACACTAGCACGTCTATTCTAAGGAAATGAAGAAAACTATCCTAAAAGAAAAGATAATTGAGTTAAAATTATGATGGTACCACTAAAGGCATTATATCCCCCACTAGCACATTTAATCCTAAGGAAAGGAAAATTCCTAATATAAAGTAAATAAAAGGATTAAACTAGGAAAGTGCCACGAAGCGCGTTAACCAACCCTAGCTCATCAAATTCTACGGAAAGAAAGAATCCAAACCTAAACAAAAGAAAACTGAATTGAACTAAGATTGTACCACAAAGGGAATTATCCACCACTAGTACGTCTAATCCTAAGGAAATGAAGAATCCTAACCTAAAGGATAAGAACTTTGAATTAAACTTGGAAGGTGAAATGAAGGGCATTGTTCACCAATAGCATGTCTAATCCTATGAAAAAGAAGAATCTTAACCTAAAGGAAAAGAATATTGATTAAACTAAGATGGTGCCACAAAGGGCATCATTGTCCACCACTAGCATGTCTAATCTTAATGAAAGAAAGAATCATAACCTAAAGGAAAAGATAATTGGATTAAAACTAGGATTGTGCCACGAAGGTCGTTATCATCCCCCACTAGCACCTTTAATCCTAAGGGAAAAAAAAAAGAAAAATCATAACCTAAAGGAAAAAAATTAGATTAAATTAGGATAGTGCCACGAAGCGTGTTATCCACCCCTAGCTTGTCTAATCCTAAGGAAAGTAAGAATCCAAAACTAAAGGAAAAAAATTGAATTAAACTAGGATGGTACCACGAAGGGCATTGTCGACCACTAACACGTCTAGTCCTAATGAAAGAAAGAATCCTAACCTAAATGAAAAGAAAATAAAATTAAACTAGTATGGTTTCACGAAGGGCATTATACACGACTAACAAATCTAATCCTATGGAAAAGAAGAATTGAAACATAAAGGAAAAGAAAATTGAATTAAAATAGGATGGAACCACGAAGGGCATTGTCCACCACTAGCACTTTTAGTCCTAAGGAAAGGAACAATCCTAAATTAAGGGAAAAGAAAATTGAATTAAACTAGGATGGTGTCACAAAGGGCGTTATCCACCACACGTACATCTAATCCTATGGAAAGGAAGAATCCTAACCTAATACAAAAGAAGCTGAATTAAAATAAGGATGGTGCCACAAAGGGCATTATCCACCACAAGCACTTTTAATACTAAGAAAAGATAAAATCCTAAACTATAAGAAAAAAAATTGGATTAAACAAGGATGGTGTCATGAAGTTGCGTTATCCACCACTAGCACGTCTAGTCCCTACAGACAGGAAGAATCCTAACAAAAAGGAAAAAAAAAACGTGATAAAACTAGGATGATGTCATGAAGGGCGTTATCCACCACTATCACGTCATATCCTAAGGAAAGGAATAATCCCAAAATAAAGGAAATGAAAATTGGATTAAAATAAGATGGTGCCACAATGGGTGTTGTCCACTACAAGCACGTCTAATCCTAAGGAAAGCAAAAATCATAACCTAAGGAAAAATTAAACTAGATTAAACTAGGATGGTGTCCACCCCTAGCATGTCTAATCCTATAGAAAGAAAAAAATCTTAACCTTATAAAAGAAATACTGGAATAAACTAGGATGGTGCCACGAATGACATTATCCACCACTAACACGTCTAATCTTAAGGAACGGAACAATCCAAGCCTAAATGAAAAGAAAATTGTATTAAACTAGTATTGTGCCCCGAATGGCATTGTACACGACAAGCACGTATAATCCTATAAAAAGGAAGAATCCTAACCTAAAGTAAAAGAAGTCATAATAAAACTAGGATGGTGACACGAAAGGCATTATTCACCACTAGCACGTCATATCCTAAGAAAAGGAATAATACTAAAAAAAAAAAGGAAAAGAAAACTGGATTAAATTAAGATGGTGCCACGAAGGATGTTGTCCACTACTAGCGCGACTTATCCAAAGGAAAGGAAAAAATCCTAGCTTAAAGGAAAAGAAAACTAGATTAAACTAAGATGGTGTCCACCACTAGCATGTTTACTCATACATAAAGAAAAAATCATAACCTGAAGAAAAAAAAACTAGAATAAGCTAGGATAGTGCCACGAATGGCATTATCCACCACTAGCACGTCTAATCCTAAGGAACGAAATAATCCAAACCTAAATGAAAAGAAAATTGTATTAAACTAATATGGTGTCACGAATGGCATTGCACACGACTAGCACGTCTAATCCTACAAAAAAGAAGAATCTGAACCTAAAGGAAAAGAAATCGTGATAAAATTAGGATGGTGCCACGAATGGCGTTATTCACCACTAGCACGTCATATCCTAAGGAAATGAACAATCCCAAAATAAAAGAAATGAAAACTAGATTAAACTAAGATGGTGTCACGAAGGGTGTTGTCCACTACTAGCACGTCTAATTCTAAGGAAAGAAAAATTTCTAACCTAAATGAAAATAAAGTTGGATTAAACTTGGATGGTGTCCACCTCTAGGATGTCTAATCCTACAAAAAGGAAAAATCTTAACCTAAAGAAAAAACAACTAGAATAAACTAGGATGGTGCCACGAAGAGCATTGTACACCACAAGTGCGTCTAATTTTAAGGAAAGGAAAATCCTAACGTAAAGGAAAAGAAAATTGGAATAAATTAAGAAGGTGCAAAAAGGGCGTTATTTACCACTAGCATGTCATATCCTAAGGAAAGAATGAATCCTAACCTAAAGGAAATGAAAATTGTGTTAAATTATGATAAGGCCACGAAGGGCGTTATCCACCACTAGCACATCTAATCCTAAGGAAATGAAATATCCTAATCAAAAGGAAAAGAAAACTAGATTAAACTAGTATGGTGTCTCGAAGTGTGTTGTACATAACTAATATGTCTAATCCTACATAAAGGAAGAATTCAAACCTAAAGGAAAAGAAAACTAGATTAAACTAGGATCGTGCCATGAGGGGCATTATACCCCACTAGCACGCCTAATCCTAATGAAATGAAGAATCCTAACCTGAAGGAAAATAGAAAACAGAGTTAAAACTAGGACGGTGCCACAAAGGGAACTATCCACCACGAAGGGCATTATCTACCACTTCCACGTCTAATCCTAAGGAAAGGAAGAATCCTAACCAAAGGAATTGAAAACTGGATTAAATTAGTATCGTCCCAAGAAGGGCAATGTACATGACTAGCACATCTAATCTTAAGGAAAGGAAGAATCCTAACCTCAACGATAAGAAAATTAGATTAAACTCGGATGGTGTGACAAACGGCGTTATCCACCACTAATACGTCTAATCCAAAGAAAAGGAATAATCCAAACCTAAAGGAAAAAAAAAGTGGAGTAAACTAGGATGGGGCCACGAATGGTATTATCCACCACCAACACATCTAAACCTAAGAAAAGAAAAATCCTAATTTAATGGTAAAAAAAACATGATTAAATTAGGATGGTGAAACAAATAGTGTTATTCTCCACTAGCACATTTAATCGTAAGGAAAGGAAAAATCCTAACTCAAAAGAAAAGAAAAAAATTAAACTAGAATAGTGCAGTGAAGGGCCTTTATTCACCACTTGCACGTCTAATATTTATGAAAGGAATAATTCTAACCAATAGGAAATGAAAACTGGATTAAACAATGATGGTGCTACGAAGGAATTTTTATTGCATGACGTAGAGATTCACTAAAAAACTAATAGCACATCATGGCAAATTCTAAAAAAAAGAAAAAACTAATTCTAATTGCCTAAAATTTGTCTTCAAATTAAAACAAATAATAGAATGGTGCCATAAAGCTACGGCATATTCCATCACGGCAAATAAAAAAAGAAATAATTCACGTCCACAAAGGGCATAATCAAACGTCTAATCAAAAGAAAGAATTCTAAACAAAAGTAAAATAAAACTGGATTAAATTGGGATGGTGCCACGAAGGGCATTGTACACCCCTAGAACGTCTAATCCTATGGAAAGGTAGAATACTAACCTAAAGAAAAAGAAAATTAGATTAAAATATGATGGTACCATGAAGGGCGTTATCCACAAATTGAACATCTAATCCTTAGGAAAGGAAAAAAGTTAACTTAAAAGGAAAGAATTGGATTAAACTAAGATAGTACCACGAAGTGTATTATCCACCACTAGAACATATAATTCTAAGGAAAGATAAAATGTTAACCTAAAGGGAAAGACAATTTTATTAAAACTAGGATGGTGATACGAATATTTTTATGCACCATTAGCATGTCTAATCCTGAGGTAAGGAAAATCATAACCTAAAGCAAAAGAAAACTAGATTAAACTAGGATGGTGCCACGAAGGGCATTATACACTACTAGCACGTCTAATAATAAGAAACGGGAGAAAACTGAATGAAACTAGTATAGTTCCACGAAGGTCGTTATACACAACTAGAACGTTTAATCCTACGAGAAGAAAGAATCCTAACCTAAATGAAAAGAATATTGGATTAAACTAGGCTGATGCCACAAAGGGTATTGTCCACCAATAGCACGTCGATGCTTAAGGAAAAAAAGAATCCTAACCTCAAGGAAAACATAATTGGATTAAAACTAGGATGGTGCCACGAAGGGAGTTATCCCCCACTAGCGCCATTAATCCTAAGGAAAAGAAAAAATCCTAACCTAAAGGAAAAAAATTTGGATTAAACTAACAAAGTGCCACGAAGCGCATTATCCACCCCTAACTCGTCTAATCCTACAAAAAGGAAGAATCTTAACCTAAAGGAAAAGAAATCGTGTTAAAACAAGAAAGGTGCCATAAAGGGAATTATCCACCATTAACTTTTCAAATCCTAAGGAAAGGAAGAATCCAAACCTAAATGAAAAGTTAGTGGTGGATAATGCCTAATCTATAAAATAGGATGGTGCTAAAAAGGACTTTATCTGCCTAAAAGAAAATTAAAGGACTTAATACTAAGGAAATAAAATATCCTGACCTAAAGGAAAATTAAACTGTATTAAAGTTAGGATGATGCCAAGAAGGACGTTATCCACCACTAGTACGTCTAATCATATGGAAAGAAAAATAATAATCTAAAGGAAAAGAAAATTGGACTAAGCTAGAATGGTGCCACAAAGGGCATTATCAACCACTAGAATGTCAAATCCTAAGAAAATGAAGAATCCTAACCTAAAATAAAGAAAAACTGTAATAAGCGAGAATGGTGCCATGAAGGGCATTGTCCACAACTTTTTTGTATACGGGTGACAACTCTCCTGCAACAATGCCAATTTCTGGAGATGCCCGACTACTTCTCATCCTATCAATCCATAGGGTTCCAACCCTTACCCGCTTTTCTAGGACTTCTGCCTTCGATGGATGAGTTCTTCCGGGATTGAGTGGAAGTTTCCGTTGGATAAGGCGCTAGGTTGGATTACTTCTATTGATAATAAGAAAGGGATATCCGCATTTCCATCCATTCTTGCTTGGTCTTGGTTAGCAGTGCCCTTTTTTATAGGTAAGTTTGCCGCTTGGCCACGCCCCATTTTTCTTTTTTCTAACCAAGAACACACCAACTCAAACAACACTAAAAGAGGCCACCGATCAGTGTTAGGTCAAATGAGTAGCATGTCTGCGATTTTCGACAAGTCTTTCTTCATTTTGAGAGCAAGAAGCGGAACCAAAATCTAAGGATTTTGAGCTGAACTTCTGCATTTGCATTCATCTAAAAACCATTACAAACAACCGCTCTCGTATAAGGAGCGAGATATTGTAATGTAGCAGGTGAATCTGCTGTTTCGGCTTTACCAATACTCCAGCTTACGTACCTATACTACACAGCATCCACTCCAACAGAGCCAAACGAGAAAGTGAATCAACATAAGGCATCGGCTCTGGCCACACAAATTCTTAATCAATTAATGGATATTATCTATACCATAGAAGATTTGCCATCTCATTGGTCCGCCAAAGTAAATCACCAATTCAATAATTTATCAGCTACAATAATTGAAACTCAAATAGATTGAGACCAGCTGATGTAGGGCTTATAATCGTTATGGATTGAAGCCTCAAGGGACCATTCTTTATCTAACCCGATAGCAGAAACCATTAATACGGGGCACTGCATGGCTTAAAAGGCTCTATTTTCACAATGAATGGTTGTCGTCCCCCCGCTTCCAGAAGTTTTGGATGGCTAATCAGTTGTGGTTCCTTATTATGTATTCTGAATTTCACTCTCACGAATAGAACTTCAATAGATCAGTAATACCGGACAAGGAATAAGATACAGAACAAGTTAATGCAAGACAAGATAACAAATGATTTCACACCCAGGAAGGCAATAACTCCATCAGGCCGATAGGAGTAGATGGTATTCAATACTCAGGTTGAGCTATCCTTCAACTCCATTGTATTGTCGGTGCTTACGAGCACCAGCAAGTTACTCAACTCTGATTAGAAATACCTAGGACGGGCACTTACTAATTGGACAATATTACACGTCTAATCCTATGGAAAGGAAGAATCCTAACATAAAGGAAAAGAATATTAGTTTTAAACTTGGATGGAGTCACGAAGAGTGTTATCCACTACTAACATGTTTAATCCTAAGAAAAGGAAGAACCCTAACTTAAAGAAAAAGGAAACTTGACAAAAATAAGGATGGTGCCACTAGGGGCATTATCCACATTCATATCTAATCCTAAGGAAAGGAAAACCCTAAACTAAAGGAAAATAAAATTTGATTAAACTATGATATTGCCTTGAAGGGTGTTATCCCCCACCATCATGTCTAATTCCAAGGAAAGAAAGAATTCTAACCTAAAGGAAAAGAATATTTGATTAAACTATGATGGTGCCACGAAAGACATTTCATCCACAAGCATGTCTAATCTTATGAAAAAGAGAATCTTAACCTAAAGGAAAAGAAAATTGAATTAAAGTAGGATATTGCCACGAAGGGCATCCACCACTAGCACAACTAATCCCAAAGAATAGAAGAATCCCAACTTAAAAGAAAAAAAAAGGGTAGATTAAATTAAAATGGTGCCATAAAGGGCATTTTTCTACTACTAGCACATCTAATCCTAAGGCAAGAATGTATTATAACCTAAATGAAAAGAAAACTTAGTTAAACAAATATGGTGCCACATAGAACATTGTACATGAATAGAATATCTAATCCTACAGAAAGGATGAATCCTAACCTAAAGAAAAACTACATTAAAGTGAGATAGTGTCACGAAGGGCTTTGTCCACCACTAGCACGTCTAATCCTAAGAAAATGATGAATCCGAACAAAAGGAAATGAAAATTGGATTAAACTAGGATTGTGGCACGAATGACGTTGCCCACCACTAACTCGCCTAATCCTAAGGAGAGGAAGAATCCTAACCTAATGAAAATGAAAATTAAATTAAAACAAGGATGGTGCCACTAAGGGCATTATCCATCACTAGCACTTTTAATCCTAGAAAAAGATGGAATCCTAATCAAAGTAAAAAAAAAATGGATTAAACTAGGATTGTGTCACAAAGGACATTATCCACTACTAACATGTCTAATCCTGTGGAAAAGAAGAATCTTAACCTAATGGAAAAAAATGGAATAAACTAGGATAGTGTCATGAACGGTATTATCCATCACTAACACGTTATATCCTAAAAAAAGGAAGAATCCTAACCGAAAGGAAATAAAAACTAGCTTAAAACTAGAATGGTGTCACGAAGAGTGTTATGCACACAAGTACGTCTAATTTTAAGGAAAGTAAAATAATAACCTAAAGAAAAAAAATTGGAATAAATTAGGATAGTATGATGAATGGCGTTATTCACTACTAGCACGTCATATCCTAAAGAAAGGAAGAATCCTAACCTAAAGGAAATGAATATTTGGTTAAATTATGATGAGGCCACGAAGAGCATTATTAACCACTAGCACGTTTAATCCTAAGGAAAAGAAGAATCCTAGTCAAAAGAAAAATAAACTGTATTAAACTATGATGGTTCCATGAAGGGCGTTATCCACCACTTACACGTCTAATTCTTAGGATGAAGAATGCTAACCAAAAGTGAAGAAAAACTGGATTAAACTAGGTTGGTGCCACAATGAGAGTTATTCACCACTAGCACGTCAAATTTTAAGGAAATAAACAATGCTAACCTAAAGGAAATGAAAACTAAATTAAAATTAGGATGGTTCCACGATGGGCAAGTTCTATCACTAGCACGTCTAATCTTAAGGAAACGAAGAATCCAATTAAAAAAAAACTAGATTAAATTACGATGGTGCAACGAAGGTTGTTGTCCACCCCTATAACATCTACTCCTATGGAAAGGTAGTCCTAATCTACAGAAAAGAAAATTGGTGTCACAAAGGGCATTACGCATGACTTAAACATATAAACTTTAGGAAAGTAAAAATGTTAACCTAAAGGAAAGGAAAACTGTATTAAAGGCAGAATCCTAGGCAAAAGAAAAATAAACTGTATTAAACTATGATGGTTCCACGAAGGTCGTTATCCACCACTTACACGTCTAATTCTTAGGATGAAGAATGCTAACCAAAAGTGAAGAAAAACTGGATTAAACTAGGTTGGTGCCACGATGAGAGTTATTCACCACTAGCACGTCAAATTTTAAGGAAATAAACAATGCTAACCTAAAGGAAATGAAAACTAAATTAAAATTAGGATGGTTCCACGATAGGCAAGTTCTATCACTAGCACGTCTAATCTTAAGGAAATGAAGAATCCAAACCTAAAGTTAAAAAAAAAAACTTGATTAAATTACGATGGTGCAACGAAGGGTGTTGTCCACCCCTATAACGTCTACTCCTATGGAAAGGTAGAGTCCTAATCTACAGAAAAGAAAATTAGATTAAAGTAGAACGGTGTCACAAAGGGCATTACGCATGACTTAAACATATAAACTTTAGGAAAGTAAAAATGTTAACCTAAAGGAAAGGAAAACTGGATTAAACTAGGATGGTACCACAAATGTCATTATCCACCACAAACACGTATAATTCTAAGGAAAGATATAATGCTAACCTAAAAGAAAAGAAAATTGTATTAAAACTATGATGGTGCTATAGACACCACTAGCATGTATAATCCTGAGGTAAGGAAAATCCTAACCTAAATTAAAAGAAAACTAAATTAAACTAGGATGGTGTCACGAAGGACATTATCCACCACTAACACTTCTAATACTAAGGAACGGAAGAATCCTAACCTAAATGAAAAGAAAACTGGATTAAACTAGTATGGTTCCACGAATGGTGTTACACACGACTAACACGTCAAATCCTACGAAAAGGAGGAATTCTAACCTAAATAAAAATAATATTGGATTAAACTAGGATGGTGCCATAAAGGGCATTGTCCACCACTAGCACGTCTAATCCTAAGAAAAAAAAGAATCTTAAAAGGAAAGATAACTTGATTAAAACTAGGATGATGCCACGAATGGCATTACCCCCCACTAGCACCTTTAATCATAAGGAAAAGAAAAATCCTATCCTAAAGGAAAAAAATTGGATTAAACCGGGATAGTACCACGAAGCGCGTTATCTACCTCTAGCTCATCTAATCATAAAGAAAGGTAAGAATCCTAACCTAGAGGAAAAGAAAATTTGATAAAACTAGAATGGTGAAACAAATGGTTATATCCACCACTTGCACGTCTAATCCTAAAGAAAGAAAGAATGCTACCCTAATTGAAAAGAAAACTTGATTAAACTAAGATGGCGCAACGAAGGGTTTTATTCACCCCTAGCACGTCTAATTCTAAGGAAAGAAAGAATGTTAACCTAAAGTAAAATAAAACAAGATTAAACTACGATGATATCATGAAGGATGTGGTACATCACTATTATGTCAAATCCTAAGGAAAGGAAAAATACTAACCTAAAAGAAAAAAAATGATTACATTAGGATGGTATCATAAAGGGTGTGGTCCACCCCCCTAATACGTCTAATCCTACAGAAAGGAAGAATCTTAACTTAAATAAAAAGAAAATTGGATTAAGCTAAGAGGGTGCCAAAAAAGGCATAATCGACCACTAGCACGTCTAATCCTATGAAAAGGAAGAATCCTAACCTAAGAGAAAATAATATTTGGATTAAACTAGGATGATGCCACGAATGGCATTGTCCACCACTAGCACGTTTAATCCTAAGAAAAAAAGGAATCCTAACATAAAAGAAATTATAATTCGATTAAAACTAGGATGGTGCCATGAAAAGCGTTATCCACCCCTAGCACTTTTAATTCTAAAGAAAGGAAAAATCCTAACCTAAAAGAGGAAAAATATTGTATTATAAAAATGAAGAACCCTAACTTAAAAGAAAAAGAGAACTATATTAAATTAGTATGGTGTCAGGAAGGGCATTGTCCACCACTAGCACATCTAATACTAAGAAAAGGAAGAATTCTAACCTAAATGAAAAGAAAATTGAATTAAACTAGTATGGTAACACGAAGGATATTGTGCACAACTAGAACGTCTAATCCTACGGAAAGGAAGAATCCTAACCTAAAAGAAAAGAAAATTGGGTTTACTTTTAGTGTTCTCCTTTTGAAGGTAATGGATGATTAATTGAAAACTTTGTTTCTCTTGTTTGAATTCTCACGAGAGCTTGAGAGATTGGAGTGAGATCCCTATAAGAGGGAGAATAATTGTTCAACACCCACCAACCAAGATGAGTCGGGTTCGTGGTTCTACCTTCTATCTCTTTATTTCCTCCCTCAGTCACCACCAGTCGTACCTTCTTGCCATCACCTTGTCCAAACTTTCATCAACACCAAACCCCTTCTTCATCCCCACCGAATTCTCTAAACCACCTCCACCTAGCCACCGGTTCCCTTACTCGAGCCCCATTCAAGCTGTTGGCCCTAGCCCCATGCCTACTCATGGATTTACTTCCTAATTTTAATTGCCATAATTTAGAAAGATTTTGAATTCAAATTCGCACAATTTGAAATTTAAAATCTTTCCTAAATTATAAAATCTATTTTGGGAAAGTTTCCAAATCTCTCCACATTAGATTTTAAATTATTTTGGAATGAATTATTTCTTTCCAAATCTAATCATCTAAATTAAGGAAGCATTAAAGCCTCCTTAATTTCCTCCATCCCCATAAAGCCGTCGGCCCCCTCTCTCTACCTGCCTCCCCCTCTATCTTTCTCTCCAATCCCCTCTTTCTCTACATTAACACCTCTCTCCCCTCTAGGAATTAAATTCAAATTTGATTCCTAATTCCCACCCCCCCCCCCCAATCAAATATCTGAAATTTATTTCAGGTTTTTAATTAAATATTTCCCTCTTCACCTACTTCTCCTTTTCCAACCTGAAGTTAAGTTTCTCAAACAATCTCCTCTTGG
The DNA here is from genome assembly GCA_016618105.1 of Dendrobium huoshanense. NCBI lineage: Eukaryota > Viridiplantae > Streptophyta > Magnoliopsida > Asparagales > Orchidaceae > Dendrobium > Dendrobium huoshanense. The sequence continues at coordinate 71,526,814 of CM028353.1, forward strand.
CCAGCTACCTCTCTTACCTCCTCCTGCTTGGATTTTGAGAGAACTCCCTCTCTCTCAAAAGGTAAACAAAAAAGGCAACTAAGAGACTAGTCCTCCCGCACCTCGACGCTACAAGTTCAATGCATGGCCGATCCAGAACTTGATTACGGATTCACCTATGACGAGCAAGGATTTGTTTACATCCTACATTCGACCTTCTTCGACGTTAATCCATGCATCGATTATACCATAGAAGAGTACGTATGGTCGAGGCTATTGAAGAGCAACTTGGAACCGTCCAGTGGAGGATTACAACCGATCCTTGATGAAGGTCTTCTAATCTTCCTCATCCTGTATTTCCTTAGTCCAATCCTCTTTCTTGTGATTTAATTTTAGTCATGACGATCGTGTTCTCCTAATTCTGCCAAGCTTAGTAAACGTAGTGAATTGAGTGCACTTCATTTGTTTCTAATCTTATTGTTATATTAGGGATTTTCGTTAAAAGCTATTATATTTACATAATGTTTATTTCCTATGTTATTTTGTTGATTCAAAGCTCTTGATGTGCAACTTGGCCTAAACGAAAGTGACCGCTCTAACGTTTCATTTTATTGTTTTTATTTTCTAATAGTTCTACTTGTTATTATTCTAATCAATAAATCGTGCAAGTTCTTTTCAAGTTATTGCATGCATTATAGTCCTACATCAAATAGTTTTTATATTGTATAAATAAATAAATAGAAAAAATAATAAATATTATTACATCCATATCACCGGTCAAGGGAAGAACTCCAGCTCGAGCAACAAAGTTATTTCCTAATATCTATTTTACATCCTGAAAGATCTCCTTGCTTGCAAAATCTCTTTAGTTGCTAAACCATAAAACCAAGTATACTTAAATTGCATACCAAGGTGCTCTCACAATCCCGTTGATACAAGATTTGAAAAGAAATTAACGCACACAGTTTTACTCCTGAATTTGCAAATAGGTGATTTTCCTACCTCATATGACCCTCATAAGTGGAATCCTAAGGACTTAGTATCGCCTAATCATAGAAAACTTGAAACCCTAAGGTTCTTGGGTGACCCTAACTTGCCTCAAGAGGCATCTAAAACCCTAAGGAGCCAACGCTAGACCTTCCTAAGTCCATTAAAAGCCTTATCAAGTTTTTACATACTCATTTGTTCTAGGTTGAAGCCAAACCCAAAAGTACCCCTAGGTAGGCCCATAGGTTAAGATGAATACTCCATGGTCGAGTTGATCCTAAATTTACTTAGAAGCCACCCAAGGACCCTAGGAAATTTCCTAATGACCTAAGATTGGTAGTGGACTACCTTAGGTCAATTAATTCAACTCTAAATTAAACCTTTAGAAACTAAAACTACACCCAAAATACCCTAGCAGATCTTTCTATAGTAGCATTATTTGCACAAAACCAAGCAAAGCAGGTGAACAGTTAGGCTAAAAATGCTGGTGACTTCCACAAATGACCTAATAGACCTTAAGCATAAAATTCTCTTTAGAGGAGGGCAGATCCAATGCTACTCTAATTTAGAAAGCATGTTTTCTCAAGATAGCATGCCAATTATTCAATTAAGGACAATATATAAAATAATGAGATAAATTATACAATGATCTAAAAAAATTGCATGGCATTGTCTCTAAAGAATATACATAAAGATAAAGCTTTTTAATGCAAATCATTCCAAGCCATCAGTTTTTTCTATTAAGATTATCACAAAAACCATGTGTCATGTCCCATTTTACACATAAGCATGTTCATTTTATGTTTCATATTTAGTTTATATAATAAATACATATTACGTCCTTCCTTATTAGTCAAGCATTTTGGGCATGGTTTCAGATACCTTCACATCTAAAAAAAGGCTATGGTATTGTATTTTCATTATGCTTTGAATGAAAACCTTTAGTTGCCCACAAAACCTGCTCATTTCTCTCTCACACACACATATTCCCTCACCCTTTCTCTCTTCTAAAATCCCATCTGAACCTTCCCTCTTCTCCCCTTCATGAAGTTACAAGACTTTTCCACCTAGTCTAAAAAATAATTCAAGAAAATCATCGTTAATTTGCATTTTTGCTGTAGGACAGTCATGCCGAGCAGAATATGCATATCATTATATAATGCAAAAATAAAATTCCAACTAAAATAAATTATAAAGCAAACTTTTGCAACATGGGTTCTTGAATGTAGTTCACTAAAAGGTCCATATTCTTAAATTATTACATTCAAAAATAGTGTATTAATTATATGGATATTTATTAAGAATATTTCTGCAAGTTGAATTTCAATATGTAGACTTCATTAAAAAATTTGAAGTTGCAGAGAATTCATCAGTTGAACTTGCATGAACCAAGCGACTTCACTAGAAATTAAAGTTTTGTGTTCATAGTAGAGAAGGATTACCAACCACCTCAAGTCCACTCCAAGGATGTTTTCCAGTAAATAATTAAATGATAGTAAAACCCAGGCTCTAAATATCAACAGCAAAATCACAACATCCTTGTTCACTGTAGCTTGTACAACCTACATAATCAAGTTGAGCAAAACTTCAGATGATGAAGATAGCATATTCTAGAATAAATAATTAAAATGGTGAAACAATAATTCTCCTGGAGCTTTACCAGGATTATCAATGTCAATAAAAAAAAGTAATAGACACAGAAGTTCTTTTTGCTCATTATAAGTGGAACAGCTCTCCTCCCATAACTAACAAACCAACCAACAAGGAAACAATAATAGAAACCCAACAATCTCAAGGTCAATCAACAGGACGCATACAATTAAGAATTACGAGTAAATATTGGAAATAAATCAATCAATTTTCTAACCATCGAAAGTTAAGTTATGATACCAAGGGAATGTTTTTGTGATAACACGGATACACCGTAAAGAAATGAGTTTTCTTACCAAAAAAGCCTTGTAATTTTAATCAACATAAATGACAAACTAAGATGATAGCTTTCAATTTTTTATTTTTTTTAATTTCGACAAATGTAACCATTTATATCAGGAACTACAATGGACAGTGGCATGCTTCTCAATTCTTTCATAAAAATTACACCAACAATTTAGAGTATTCCCTCCTCCAATCTCATCCCATGCCTTGGTTGTCCCAACAATACCATGTCCCAAAAACAATGCCTCGCAAAAGTTGACCTCCCTTAAAGAAATAGCAATGCAAACTTCTTGATATATAAACCAAAACAGTTTTAATATTAACATTTGGGCTATCCGGTGCTCAAAATGGAAAAAGCCCAAAATAAAAACCCAACTATTTGTCTACGGACAATCTAGTTCCAAAATATTACATTTCTCAAATTTAATCTCTTGACTATACAAATAATCCAAAATATTTCCTTAAAGGAAAAATTGGGATCACATTTGTATAGGCAAGGGATAAATTTATGATAATCTTGACCGCATAAGCTAGGCTGCTCGATAGGGTTTCTAAACGGGTCAACCGGGTTAGTTTAGAATTGTCAGGTCAACCTGAACCCGACCCAATTTTTGAAATGTCTTGACTTTACTAACTCGAACCCAACACGTATGTAAAATGACCCGAACCCAGAATTTTTTGAGTCGAGTTCCGGTCAGGTTTTGGGTCGTGTCAAATATTGACACCCCTAATGGCAAGGTCACAAAGGAGATTGCAACCAACATTTTTTCATAGGTGAGTAACATGGGTCGCAGCAGGTTTTGTTGGTCGCAGATTAAAAAATGTCACAATAAGGTTGGAGGTCGCAACTAAGGTTGTAGGAGGAGGTGCGGGACACATGCAGCTATGAGATTGAGCAAAGAGAAAAAGCAAAGCTTTGCTATACAATGTATTCTGAATTGACCTAATTCTAGAGATTTCAAAATATGCCAAAAATGAATTATTTGATGAGTTTCAAACGCCCGAAAAAAAAAACTTAGAATTTACTTTACTCTCAACCAAGCATTCTAAATCATGACACCCATCCTTTTAAAATGCAATACACTTAAAATATTCCCAGCCAAGCAATCCCTAAACGAAGGACTAAATGAAAACCAATCAAAGAGAAAAAGATGACAATATTATCAATTTATCATTGATCCTATTCAAATTCAAGTAATAAGAAATCCATAGTAATAAAAGTTATAAGGAAATTGGAAGAATTTGATATGAGAAACAAAGAGTGATCTAGTTCATGCCAGAACTTCAAAGTCTACTAACAGTGCAATAAAACAAAAAAAATAGCATTGCAGTGAATGTTTACTTTGATTCAACACTAAAGTTTGTAGACTTGTGGTTTGTGACCAGTAAAATTTTACATGTCAATCCATACATTGGAAGAATTTCTTCATAAATAAAACTGGAAAAGCATTGTAAGGGTGACTATGTTTTTGGAATTTCAAATGCATCATGTGAATTATTAAATTTCATTTAGCGTGAAAGAATTATACCTCCCGACCAACAAAGGAAGAAATATTGATGGAGAAAGACATTTTTACACTGTTGGTTCCTCTACTTTGATGGTGGGTAGTGCTTTCCCAGAGCTTTTATCAGCTATTGTGTTTCCAATCTGCATAAACATGAGAATGATAATAAGCTATCATCCACATGACACGTTTCCATAGAAAAAGCTCATAGATATGCAGACTGAAAAAAAAAATACAACTACAGGTTGGGTCTGGGTGGACTTCTTACCATTATATCATTTATTATACAAACGGTACAAATATCTCCAGCCTCCACATTCTCAGCTGGGACCCTGCTGAGGTTCTGATAAAAAAAAAGTTCACTGACATTTGCCAGTCTACATGTTTCATCTGATGTGCAAACCTACAATCACAGAATTTTCATGAACTAAAAACTGGATATTTTCTACATAAAGTTGTTCGTATCCATATGCACTCTGCCCTCCTTCCAAATGCCAATCCTTCCACTAGAACATTTAGATATATAAATAAACATACATGAACAAGATGTTCACATTTAACAATATATCATCATTATCATTATCCATATATTTCTTTTCTCCTATTGTTCTGAACATTTAATGAAGAGATGGATTCTTACCTACAAAACAACAGTGGCCGCAATAATAGAAAATGGGAAGGGAAGCTGATTTGACCAAACATGGATTATATTTTCCAAGTCCTTATCTAGATAGAGATCATTTCCATTTCCCGCCTTCTTTGAGCAAATCATAAGCTTTGCACCGCGCTTTAGTAAAGGAAAAAAACCAACCTACTGCATTTAAAGCCAAGAGATTTACAACAACCAAAGCAGCTGCTTATTACTTGAATAGGAAAAGTTGTATTCCCAAGTGCCAAAGCCATGCTTTAATTAATTTGCTTCAACAGTAAGAAGATAGATAGCAGTTGATGCGATAAAACCTTATGTAAAAGAAGAGTTTGGAAAATATAAATATCATATAAATAATTACAAATATATTGATCGAAATATTGATGAGTTTCTAAAAATGTCTATCAAATTAACCAATTAAGAAGAAAATCAACAACTAAGCAATGAAAATTTGGGTATTGCTTATGGAGAATATGTAATTCCTTGCGAAGAAACTCATCTCTAAGGCAAGCTTGTTGAGCTCGGACCGTTACCAGTTTCTCTTGACATTGAGAATTAATCTCACTCAGGCTTCGTTTGAGGTGACTTTTTAATTACTTCTTAAAGCAAAGTTTAGTACAAAAATTTTAATTTTTAATTAAAACACTTTTAAAAGGCAATAAAAAAGTCATCACAAGCGAAACTTTATTTCTCCAACAACGTAATAAGACGATGATAAAATTCAAATTAAATGTAGAATGAATATTTCATTGCGAAAAAATAAAAATGTGATCAAATTTACCTCTATGCCGAGTATTTTCCTTGTAATCAGCTTCTTCTTGTTCTTTGCTCAGTTTCAAAATGTATTCAAAGAATTTCTCTTCAAGACCCTCAAATGTCTAGGGATGACTGATCTCGTCATAACCAACTTCTTTATTATCTATTAGATCTCAAACCATTTGTTTCTCCAATCCAACTTTGGAGTCTGGTCTTTCATCTTGGTATGCAGATCGAGAAGAATCGCCCCCTTGACATAAATCTCAAATTTGTACTCTTCTTGAGTTTTATAAGTCAATAAGGGAACAGTTTGCCTAAGCTAGATAAATGAAATGAATATCATAAGAACGTTTTGTATGACAAGGTTCCCAAAAAGAAAAAGCTAGGATCATAAAGTTGACTCTAGAAAGTTATAGAATGAAAATTGCAATACCGGACACAGAGAAGAACACCACAAGGATTACAGAAATATTAAGGATCAATGGCTAAAACATTAGCAGGAAACAATGGAGCATTCTCTTCACAACCTACAGAAATAAAACTACCACAAAAAAAAACTTATAGAAAAAATTTCATTATTGGAATTAATAATAAGCAAAGATTTTAGAAAGGAAAATTAATTCTAGAATTAACAATAAATTACATTTCAAATTCAACCAATTAGATCAATGCTATGAACTTTAGATGATTTACGAAAGGAACGTTTAAATTGTGATTTTTTTACAAAAAAATTACTTGGAACTTATGGGGAGAGTCTTTCAAAATTATAAAACAAAAAATATGCATGGTTGACATGATTTTCAAGTATTACAAGATTTCTATGATGATTTTGAAACACAGACTATGCATAATAGAATCTGCTTCCACAGTAAAAAAATTTTGTTCAACTCAATAGAAATCTTTGATCTATCACATTTTTTCATAGAAACATGTCAATTTCATTTGTTGGAAAAATAATTTCAAAAAACCTAGTTAAATTCTTTCAAGGGAAGGAGACATAGAGGGCAACAAATTAAGCACAGGAGTAGCAATGAAAATAAAATAATTGACTGATAGACATTGCTAAAGGAATCAAGTAATTAAGAAAAAGATTGACATCAAGAAAGCCTCTGGAGTTTAAAAGGAAATAAATGTGATAGAAAATGAATTGAAAATCTTGTCCTTGGTTCACAAATCAAAAAGAGTGTTTTATCAGAATATATGAAAAACTGAATTTTTCTCATCCAAGAATTTTAACTTAGTATAATCTACCCAACTAACATGATGAGTATATTTCGTGATTAAATTACCAAATACCTAGTATAGAGCTCTATTACACCCCCATAAACCTCTTTTCACAAAAAATAGAGCTTAATTTTCAACTAACTTTTAAATCAAGATGATACTTAAGAAGAAAATCATAAACAAACAAAATAGATAAAAATATTATCCAGAAAGTCAAAGATGACATGGCTTCTTAATGTCATAATTAGAGATGGTGATTAAGTTGATATACAGCACCAGATTTTACCAGAAATTGATAAATTGTCGTTATCAAGTCCTGTTTGTAGAGTATGTTTTCTATGTTTAATAAGATTATAGAATGAAGATATTTGATTGTGATTGTAGGCTATATCTATGTCAATGTTTAGTACAAATTTTTTGTGGTTTTGAACTATATAACCTGCATTTATATGAGAAGCTACATATATTTCATCAAAGATGCAATATTGAATATGTATGTAGTTTATGTATTCATCACCCTAAATACTTCTAGCAGAAGCTTGCTACTATAATTTTTATGTTTTGTTGTTAGGAACATCAACAAATGCAGTATTATCTAGCCTGGAGGAGTATTTACAATTTTTTTGCAAGAAACTGCAAATTGGAGAATAAAAATATATTCAGTGTAACATGAAATTAGCAAAGACAAACACTGTAATTACACTTAAATTTAGATTGAATTAAACGAACATTAATGATTTGTTTGAGATGGTTGGAGTTATTTATAAAGTTGATCGCCAATTTGTTGTGGGGAGAACAACTTAATTATTATAGGAGCATTCTGCTTCATGCTGCAGCTTAAATACCTATAAGGAAACATCTGTTCAGATTAATTCCAAATAAAGCTAGCAAAACTAAAAATAGAATCCAACAAATCTACACACCAAAATATAACTATTTTGTCAAACATTTTTTAAATTATGAAAAACAATATATTTCACCGTAGAGGAGAAGAACACTGTAGAGAGGAGAAGAACACCTTAGAGGAAAAAAAATGGAAAGGCGGAAGAGCAACCTACTATCCGACATAAGAAGAAGCCGATCAGAGAATCAGTGGTGCCGGCGACACAGTAATTTCTGCCAGGGAGAAAAACGACAACAACTAAGAAGAAAATGAGGTATGTAAAAGAAGAGTATGCGTCCATGGGAGAAAAGAGAGAGAGATAAACGAATTGCAAACCCTATAAAAAGTTGAAGTAGGAATTTAGGCTTAAAAGGGGAAATTTTTTTATAATTTGACGAGAGTGGGGAGCACGGGAGACTGTAGGCTGCAACGAGCGGCTTCAGCGAACAAAATCAAATCAGGAAGAAGTGAAGAGAAATCACAGAAATTGAAAGAAAAAAAATAGTAATAAGTTAACCTTGCGATGAATGCAGGAGCCGACGAGCAGAAAAACAACAAAAACAATTAAGTAAAGCGAGGATGGAGAGTTTGGGAGAAAACCCTAACCCTAGGCCCCACTAACCTTCGATTCCTCATAGCAGTCCTACCAACCTTCGATTCCTCACAGCAGCCACACCATCGTTTCCAGCGTGCTTTGAGCGCAGAGAGACCGAGTCGCTTCTTTGATTACTAGCCTTCCGCCTAAAACCTGGAGAAATTATTGCGTGTGGAATCCGATCACAACGATGTGTTCGGTTGCTTACATGGAAAGGGTTAAACAGTCAATTGACTTGCGTAAACCTCGTAAACCCGACCCGTCTTCCAGCCCGACCCGGGAGATTTAGGTTGGCGCTTCTTTTTTCAGAATTTAAGGCGCGCGCGAATCACCGCAATATATAAAGCTTAGAGCCAAAATTTTCGCAGAGAAGCCAAAAATTCGTAGAGAAAATGCCGATAAAGATGGAGATTGATCTGGAGGAAGATGTTGGTTTTTATGAGCAGACAATATTTTCGCAGGTCTCGGAGGAAGCCGATAACCTTGAGAATGCCGACGTCCCGGAAACAAGCGCACATGAAGCAGAACACGTAGAACCAGTGGGTTTGGACGAAAAGTTCAGCATCTCGGTAAAGTTCGCCTCCTTCCAATTTTTCTTTGTGCATTTATTGTGTTTAGCAAAGATGCGGTTTTTTTATCAACAATGTGCATAATGTAAAATTGTAATTGATTTAAAAAGAATACTCGATGTTCTCTTCTTCTAAAGCATTATTGATCTAGGCTACAATAAGGATTTTGTAGTTCGATTTTCTTATTTCAAAGGTTTGTTGCGTATTATTTGTGTATGTATTGCGTATACATTGCATATATATTTGGGTATATATTGCGTATATATTGCGTATACATTGAGTATGTGTTGCTTAATTGCTGCTTATCATTTGCGTATATGTTGCGTATTGGTTGCGTATTTTACCATTCACTTATTGCGTATTTCTCAGGATGTTTATGTTAATGAGAAAGAAGCATACGAGGCTTATCGTTCTTATGGATATAATCTTGGTTTTAGTTTTTGTAAGGATCATCACAGTTACTGGCCAAATTCCAGAAATTTAAAATCCAAGGACTTTGTTTGTTCAAAAGCTGGTTTCAAGAAGTTGCCTGATCTTAATATCCAAAGGAAATATCGAAGATCAGATACTCGAACTGGTTGTCCAGCTATGGTTAGGTTTACAGTGGATAAAGCTGGATATTGGAAGGTGAAAAAATTTATTGAAAATCACAATCATGATTTGCCTAGGCCAGAAGACCGGCATCTTCTTAGATCATGCAGGAATATGTGTGATGAAAAAGCTTATGTTCTTAAAGCAATGACAAATGCTGGGATAAGAACAATTGATGCATTTTCCTTCCTTGCTGATGAAGTTGGAGGTGTTGAAAATATTGGATTCACAAGGCGGGATGCGTACAACTTTATTCAAAAAATAAAAAGAGCTAAGATTGAACTTGGGGACACTAATACTTTGATTGAGTTATTTAAAGAACGATAACTTAATGATAACATGTTCTCTTGGGATGTCCAGAAGGATGAATTTGATAGATTGTTAAATTTTTTTTGGGTTGATGCGATTGGTAAGATAGATTATGACTGCTTTTGTGATGTGGTAATTTTTGATACAAGTTATAGGCTTAATAAGTATAATTTGGTATGTGCACCATTTGTTGGGGTTAACAATCATTGGCAAAATATTTTGCTTGGGGTGGCCTTCTTGTCCAAAGAGACAATTGAATCATTTACATGGGTGTTTACAACTTTTGTTTGAATGATGGGTGATAAACAGCCAATAACAATATATACAGATCAAGACCAGGCAATGGCTAGGGCCATAGAAGTTGCACTACCTCACAGTCGTCATAGACTGTGCCAATGGCATATCCGAAAAAAGGCTCCATCAAAAGTATCGTGCTACAATACCAACAACAAAGTCAAAGGCCTCTTCAATAAGTGTTTGAGCAGATGTGACTCTGAGGAGGAGTTTGAGAATGCATGGGCTGAATTGATCATACAAGGGAACCTCCAAGATCATGTTTGGTTACAGATCTTTATAGGATAAGGAATAAGTGGTCAACTGCCTTCAATAAGGATTATTTTAGCATGGACATTCTATCCACACAATGTAGCGAGTCTACTAATAATGTGTGTCATGGCATTTCTAAGCCCACAAGTTCTTTAACTGATTGCTTTTTGGGTTTAGAGAAGTTGATGAGGAATTGGCGTCGAAATGAACAGAATGAGGATTATAGATGCAGCCACTCCGAAATAGAACCTGTAATAAAAAACTGCTCAATATTAAAGCAAGCTGCTCAATTTTATTTAAAGAAACTATATTCATTTTTTGAACAAGAATTTCTACAAGGTGTAGGTGTAATGAGTGTAGAGCTTGAGTCTAATGATTCTTCTATATTTTTTGTCTATTACACAGAGACCAAGGATCACTCTAAACCATGGGTTGTTGATTTTGATGCACAAAATGGTAACATTCAATGCTCCTGCAGAAAGTTTGAAACGATGGGTTTATTGTGTTCTCACTGCATAATAGTTTTGAGGCAAATGGCTATTGGGAAAATCCACGAGAAGTACCTACTATTGCGATGGTCAGCACGAGCTCGAAAAGATATATATGCTGGTCTAAATTTGAAAGAAAATTCTCAGAATAGCTCTGAAGCTAGTAGTGGATTCATATTCAAAAATTATATAAGCAGGTTTGCATATGAAATGAGCATACGAGCGCAGCTGAATGAGGGTGGTGAAGAATTTCTAATGGCTGCGATGAAGGATACATCTGTAAAACTCGATTTGGTTATTTTTGGGAAGAGAAAGACATACAAGACTACACAGGGTGGCAGTGTACAACTGAAAGACCCTCTAAAGCGTAGGCCTAAAGGCATATCCAATGCTAGGCTGAAAAGCCACTGGAAAAAAAAGACAAAGAGTATGATATTTTATTTTCTGAATAATTTTATTTATTGCCTATTTTGACATATTGTTATTAATTTTTTTAACAGGGAAAGCACCAATGAAGAAATACACAACAAAATTTGAGACTCCTTCAAGCATGCCCGAATGCTTAAGTGAGGATTTCATAAATTCTGTACACTCCAAGCAACCATCAGATCAGCAGTGTAATTTCATAAGCATACCCGAATGCTTCACTGAGGACTTCATAAATGCTGTACATTCCAGTCAGGCATCTCCAGCTAAGCAGTACAATTTCTCAAGAATGCCCGAATGCTTTACGGAGGATTTCATATCACAAGCATGCCCGTCTAGTCAGGCATCAGTACAGCAGTTCACCAGCATGCCTGAGTGCATGATAGACGATTTCATAGCCGGGGAACCGTCCAGTCAACCATCAGTAAAGCGAGCAAAGCATTCTAATTTCACAAGCATACTCAAATGCTTCACTGAGGAACACATAACAGGTGTACGTTCCAAAAAGCCATCAGCAAAATACCTGAAGTTGATGATGGATATCATTAAAACAGAGAAATCTATGTTATAAGAATATTTGTATGATGGATATTTATTTTAAGAATATTTGTTGATGGATATTTATTTGTAAGAAGATATGTTTTAGCTGTCAAATTTAATTTGCGTATGTCCCGCGTATACAATGCGTATGTCCCGCATATACAGCGCGTATGTCCCGCGTATAAAAACATATACAGATCGCTTATTCTCTGTTTCTGAAAATGCAATTTATTTTCAATTATTACTAAATAATTTTAACCGATTATGAATTTATGATCTCCTCTATTGCATTTCATAATGTTTTGAAGTCTCATTGGGAAATACATACAAATCATTTTCAAACGATGCTAAAATGAGTATTTGAATGTTTCATACCGAAAGAATGCATCGAATCATTTAAATCCTAATTAATTTGATTTTTTTATCAAAAAACCAAGAATTGCCTTATGAGTATGGAATGCGTATTACCTGCGTCTGGAGCGCGTACGCAAGGTGTATACTTTGCGTATTCATAAATCCTTAATGAGAACATTCTTAATCGATTTGAATTAAGGATCAAAGGTTGAAAAACCTATATTAGACGATCCTTGCTGGTTTTATTGATAGGGAGTTGCATTCGAATTAATTTGACTCCACTCCACATACTCTAATGAATGCTCCACCATAGGAGCATAACACCCACACTCTAGAACCATCACTTGTGTAGCACAAGGGTGTACACAACCATCAAGTCTTATTGGGAAATTCATTCAAATCATTTTCAAACGATGCTAAAATGAGTATTTGAATGTTTCATACCGAAAGAATGCATCGAATCATTCAAAACCTAAGTAATTTGATTTTTTTATCAAAAAACCAAGAACTGCCTTATGTGTATGGAATGCGTAGGATCTGTGTCTGGAGCGCGTACGCAAGGCATATACTCTGCGTATTCATAAAACCTTAATGAAAACATTCTTAATCGATTTGAATTAAGGATCAAAGGTTGAAAAACCTATATTAGACGATCCTTGCTGGTTTTATTGATAGGGAGTTGCATTCGAATTAATTTGACTCCACTCCACTTACTCTAATGAATGCTCCACCATAGGAGCATAACACCCACACTCTAGAACCATCACTTGTGTAACACAAGGGTGTACACAACCATCAAGTCTCATTGGGAAATTCATTCAAATCATTTTCAAACGATGCTAAAATGAGTATTTGAATGTTTCATACTGAAAGAATACATCGAATCATTTAAATCCTAAGTAATTTGATTTTTTTATCAAAAAACCAAGAACTGCCTTATGCGTATGGAATGCGTATGACCTGCGTCTGGAGCACGTACGCAAGGCGTATACTCTGCGTATTCATAAATCCTTAATGAAAACATTCTTAATCGATTTGAATTAAGGATCAAAGGTTGAAAAACCTATATTAGACGATCCTTGCTGGTTTTATTGATAGGGAGTTGCATTCGAATTAATTGGATTATTGATTAAAAAACCATGAACCATTGTCTGCGTATATATGTTGTATGAGCTGCGTCTGAAACGTATATGGTTTGCGTATAGAGTGCGTATTTTAAATTCCTCAGTATAAATTTCTTAATCGATTTAAATGAATGATCAATGGTGAGAAACATTATATTAACCACATAGAATCTTTCTTAATTACAAGGAAAATATACCAGTTATGTACATAAATTTAAAATATAAAAGTTCATTTCATTGCAGCACAAAACAATTCGTATGCAAATTCTGCTCTATATTTGGGCATATTTTCTTGCCAATCCGTTCTCTGCATCCAGCCGGAGTTATTTTGTCGAACAATATTGTCCATGTATTTGCAAACGAACATACCACAATCTGTATTGTTGGTCTGAGATGGCGCCTTCTTCATTATCTTGAAACTCCATTTAGTGATATTTTGACGGAAGGCTTTTTTGCAATCCTTATTTAAACTTGCAATCTGAACAATATATGGAATAGAATTAAGTCAATTAAAAAAAATAATCACAAAATTTGTAAACAATTCAAGGTTAGAATCAAACTCACTATCTTCACAGCAACACTTCTATGCATAGGGTTGGGTATGGAGTCGTAAAATTCCCACATTTTCTGCTTTATGTAACCAACTAGAAGGGTCCAGTGCTCTCCGTGAATAATTGGATTAATTATAGTACTGTTTGACTGAACAGATTTGTAGTCTATGTGCTCGAGGAACAACACTGATTTTACATCCTTTACCTTGTAATGCTACAAACAATTAAATATAAGAATTAAATAGTTCAAATAAAAAATTATATATAAAATAAACTAGTATACTAACCCAATACATTGGTGAGATGTATAGATATTTTTGATACTGATCTGGTGAAATTTTAGACTTCTCATTTAATAAAATGGCAAAAGCATCAATATGGTCATTGTCCAGGTAACTATCTGATAATATTTCGTCGATCATGCGTCTTGAAATCATGACGTTCCCAGATTCAAATACACACATGCTAAACAAAAAATACGCATAAGGTACGCGCATTATACGCATAAAAAACACATTTAATACGCAATCCGTACGCACGTAATACGCACAAAGAACACAAACCATACGCACGTAATACGCATACCATACGCGCATTATACTAAAATAAATTACCTGTCAAGATATTTCTTTATGTTTTCCCGAAGAAAAACTTTCTGCGCTGGACTCAACATTTCCACGCCTTTATAATTAACTATGGGACTTGCAGGGTAACCCTTTATTACAACATCATCAACATTGATTATTTCTGTAGTTTGAGGAACTTTATGGGGAACTTTTTGGAATGGAACATTTTCTTTCGAAGGTTGTTGTTGTGGGGGTACTTCTTTGGACTGTTCCTCTTGTGGGGGAGGTTCTTTGGACTGTTCTTCTTGGGGGGAGGTTTTTTGGACTGTTCTTCTTGGGGGGGAGCTTCTTTGACATGTTCTTTTTCGGGGGGATCTTCTTTGGCAGCTTCTTTGGACTATTCATGTTGGGGGGGAGCTTCTTTAATAAGTTCTTCTTGCGGGAGAACTTCTTTGGTAATTACTTCTTGGGCAGTTTCTTCAGGGATGTGGTGTACCCTTTTCTGCTTCTTCTTCTTTTTTTGGCTTGATTTTCTCTCTAATTTATTCTTTTTGCTAACCCTTTCAGCAGCCTGGGTCATCTCAACATCATTCCTTTTTTCTGGGGCGTCGGTCTTGGTGTGTTCAGATGATATCTGAATATTGTTGGGGGATGAAATTGTATGGGGAATGAATGATGAGGAGGAGTGAGCAGCTTGCTGATCAGGCTTAATAATTCCTTGGACAATGCAATTTTGGAGCTTCTCATCAATAAGATCAACTCTCTTCACAATTTGTTCAAAATTCTTCTTCATTCTATCTTCAAATTCCTGGAAGAGGTTGACTATGGACTCCTGCACAATCCCTATTATTTTCTTTTCAAGTTCATCTAAAGGTTGGGGTTGAGGATGGTTGGGGTTGGGGTTGGGTTTTCAAGGCGGATTTGGGCTGCAGAGGAGATTGTGGGGGGAGATGATGTTCATGTGTGTTAGTTTGAATGGGTGAAAGAGGGGATGATGGATATTTCTTTACACCCAAGAGATCACATTCTTCAGAGGTTACTCCTTGGATGTCAACAAAAATCTGTGAAAAATTATTCTCAAATAAATATGCAAACTAAACGCAATCATATACGCAATATATACGTATTATATACGCATACCGTACGCACAACGTACGCAAGACATACGCATAGTATATGCAAACCATACGCAGTATGTAAGCAAAATGTAAAACTTCTTACAATAAATACCTGTCTTCTCTTTAAATTAACAAATAATTTGTCAGTCTTCTCAGTGTTATATACAATATCATCAGACCATCGAAGGAAACGGGGCCTTCTGTCAGGATACTTTAGGAGATGAATGGAAGTGTGCTCCAAAAACCAAACCTGCATAAAATTTAGATATTCTCAGTTAGTTTTAGCAAAATAATCAGTCAATTAAATTGTTTAATAAGAATTGTTTTAGCACTCACAATAAGCAGTGGCACAAATCCATTGACATAACCCGCTGACCTGTTTTTTGAGATCTTCATAGCTACATTATTAAAATCTGTAACTAGGCATTCCCAAATTGCCCATGCCCAGTTAATTGATGAAAAATCATCAACATTATTTGCTATTGTTTTAAGCATCTTAGGAACTTTAAAGTTGCTTTGTTGGAAAAATAAATTAGAACACAAATACATAATAAATGTTTTCAACATGGTATCTAGGGAGCTTTCCCTAGTCAACTCAAACATTTCAGTCTTAATATCCTTTGAGCTGATTGTTGAAGTCGGCAAGGTCATCCAAGTAATCTCCTCACCTCTATTTGGTAGTCCAGTGAGTAGGGCCACTTCATCAGCTGTGAAAGGGACAACATGGCCCTCTATAATGAATCTTTGCTTTTCAATGTTCCACATTGTCACCAGCTGGTAGATAAGTGGGGCGTTTTGCTCAAATCCAGGAAATTGAAGAAATTGATAAATATTAAGTTCCTTTAATTTTTCTTCAATTTCAACAGGAATTATATCTGAAAATGTATCACACATTGTTCTAAAAGTTGAAACATAGCATCTATATGATATAGGACGGACGTAAATCTGCGTAGAATAAGAAACTATAATTAATTTAGAGAAGCATATTATAAGTACGCATATAAAACGCAACAAAAAATACGCATACCATACGCAACGGGTACGCATACAATACGCGTTGTGTACGCATACCATACGAGTTGTGTACGCATACCATACGCGTTGTGTACGCATACCATACGGGTTGTGTACGCATACCATACGCGATGTACGCAAAGGATGAGAAAAATATCACCAGAAATCTATGGTTTAGGGTACATTAATCATTTTTGTTTATTGGAAGTTTAGTTTTATGATTTAAAGATCAAAAGTACTTATTATAAAAAGTTAGGTTTTGTCTTCAACATATACGCAGAAAATAAATAAAGTTTACGCAGATTCTACACATTGGGTACAAAGAAAATACGGAGAAAGAACGAGAATGGTGAGATAAATTTAAACTTTTATAGTTACTAGGAATGATTTAAATTTATTTTTTGGTTTCTTCAGCAAATACGCGTTGAATACCAAAGATATCCGTAGTTCATTTTATGTCAATGTAAGAATTTTCGCACCTTTCTCTTTGCAGGTGAATCTTTTTCCACGTCCATGATGAGAAGAAGAGATTGCTGGAAGAATTCAGCGAGAGTTTTTTGCTGGAAGCTCGGGAGTAATGGAGCGAATGGCCGAAATGTCAAATTTGGAAAATGTTAAAAAATTTCGCCTTTTTCATTGTATATATTGGGCGGGCCTACAAACTAGTCGGGCCTTAACTTTCCACGTAAGCACGCCACGCGTTTTATTTTTATTGGCTACTGTTACAGACCGAACACATTGTTGTGATCGGATTCCACACGCAATAATTTCTCCAGCTTCAAGGCCTTCGGCGCTTCAAGCAGAGTCCGTTCGGCCTCTGCCTTGTCGCACTCTTAAATTAGTTTGATTTCTTTCTGCTATTGTTTGACCTAAATGCCCTTATAGCCATTACATCTCAAAAAATAAAAATTATTTTTTACATTTCCTAAAAAAATATATTTTACTATATGTTTTAATAAGTGAACTATTAATTAGATAAATAATAAATTAACATGAATTCATATTTTAAAATTTTAAATAAAAAAAGAAAATTTTGTTTAATTATTGAATTCAATGTTATATTTTTAAATATATCATAAAAAAGTTTGGATTAACACCATTAAATATAAATAAGAAATATATTAATCCCTATAAATTATTTTTAATGGATTGCTTTATAAACTATTTGACAATATCCTTTGATAAAAAAAAAAAATTGTTCATGCTATAGAAATAATATAAGAAGAAAAAGAGCTTATGAAGAGAATTTTGAAGATAATTTAGGAGAGTTTAACAAAAACATTAAGGTCTCATCTACCGAATTAATGATATATTCAATTAAATGTATAAATATTACATCATATATTATAGTCATTAAATAAAATTCTTAAATTATATATATATATATATATATATATATATATATATATATATATATATATATATATATATATATATATATATATATATATATATATATATATATATATATATATATATATATATATATATATATATATATTGGTTCGATTATTTTATTCTAATTTTGAATTTCTTTAGTGTAATAATTTTTTGGTTCCATTTTTTTTTCAATTCCAACCTCGATCTATAAACCCTTATTCACATCATGTTAAACATAATAAAACAAATAAATAGATAGAAAAATATGTCATGATTAATGATGAACAAATTATTCAAACAAAGTCAACCTAAAAATCTAAAATATTAGTGTAATAATTTACAAATATTTATATTAAATTTTAACATTCTAGTTTCACTACAGCAAAATTACCAATTAACGGAGGCTTTCTCCGATGGAAAGTGATAATTTTCCGCCGGTTTTGTACTTTACTAGCGGTTTTCCAGTAGAAAAATTTCCGCTTGTAAAAAATGCGTCGGAACATTTTTTTCGGCAGCCTTTTCCGGCATTAAAATACTCTGGTGGTTTTACGATGCTCTTTGGCCGCCGGACAATTAAAAAAAAAATTCTTTGGCCGCCTGGGCGGCTGTCTAGCACTCTTTGGCCGCCTCTCACCGCTCGACTGCCCGCTGGCCGCCGCCTATCCGGACTCAATCCCGCACTGCCCGCTGCATTCCCGAGCTGACCGACTACACGGACGCCCTGCCCAGCATGCAGCACGACTGCCCGATGCCGCCTGCCCGCTGGTCTGCCCGCCTGCCTGTGCGCATCCGGTGGGATTCGAACTCTGTTAAATTCAAATTCATATTAAACACTTAACCATTTTGCTGTAATGCAAAATATGTTTTATTGCTTAATATTTTATATTTAAACTATATTATTTCATAAAAGTAATAATCATTTAAAAAAATGGAATTATATTAAATTAAAATTAGTAATTATCTCAACTAAAGTATTATCGATAAAATTAATAATAAATGGAAATTAATTAAATTAAAGTATCCACATTAAAATTAAATTAAAACAAATTAATAACTTAATAATTTATTAAAATACTATTTAAATGAAAAAAATTAAAATAAATTAAAATTTAAATAATAATTTAAATTGAAATCTTTAATTTAGGAAAAAGTTAACTTAAATTAGTTAATATAATTTTTATTCTTTTTTTGTTAAATCATTTAAATAAATAGAGTTTTTAACATTTTAATTAAATTATTTAAAAGCCTCCGGAAATCTAGAAAAGCCGCCGAAAATGCCGCAGGAAAATTGTCCACCGGAAATCCTTCGAAAAATTGCTAGAAAGCCGCCAAAAAATTGATCGCTGAAAAATTCCACCGGTAGTGGGTGATTTTCCTGTATTATTTATTTTATTGCATTTATTATTAGAAAATTCTTTAAAAAAATTGCAAATTTATTTTCTCCACAAGCCTTCTTTATGTGTTTTTATATTGTTAAAGAACCAACATCTAAAATTAAAATTAATATTTGTTTTATTCCTCTAAATAATTTCAATCAAACTTTCCATAAAGAGTTGACTCTTTTTATTTAATCTATTTATTACTAATAAGTCATCTAAATTGGCTTGATCGGGCATAAATCTCGATCTTTATCTTAATTGAAACTTCCAAAATAAAAAATAGGATCGTCTAAACTCATATTTCAGCAAGTCAATAGTCAAACTGAGTGTCTCAATGAGACGAACATGACGACACCAAATTGCTCCAAATCTTGCCCAAATGGGCTTGAATTGATGACTTGATAGAAATTTGAAAGCTTTACAATATTAATTGAGTGATCAAATGATATATAAATATGACATGCTTATAGTTGAATCGAGCATCTCGATGAGACAAATCTAACGAGCCCAAAATTGTTTAATTCCGTCATCATTAAGACACTTAAATAATTAACGAATGTTATATGATTGAGGAAATTAATGTTAGTCATTTGATGGAACACTCCAAATTTTTTCCGGATTTTCTTCATATTTACAGAGCATGACACTCTCAAAATCAATAAATAGACCACTATTCCCTACATAAGAGGGACCATTGGGGGCTTGGATCTTAGGCTAGAGATTCAAGAGAGCTCTGAGGCATGAATCCCAGAACATCACAATTGGCAAACTCTCTTTTTTTGGTTACTGCCACCAAACATTTTAAGCAGATTGTCATCGGACGTCCAACTGGTTGCTACCATCAGTCCTTTGCTAGTTTTTTTATTGTTGGACCTTCGCCCTATCATCACCATTGAACCTCACTCCATCCTCCACTATTGGGCCTCCACTCCAACCATTATCGCACACTAACTATAGTCCTCGACCATAGTCTCCCATCAGTGACGATGAGAGTAGGATAACATCTTTTGTCAAAAAATAATGGGTAGAAATAAATAAGAAAGATCTAGGAACCTTTCTGCACCTAAGGACTCGTAGAACTAGAGCACACACTTTGACCTCTAAATCTTACTATGATTGGTCTAAGATAAACAAAACTCTTAAAGGCGTTACTCAAGTTAGTCACTTGGCAAAATTTTATACATTAAATCAAAATGCCAGGGTTATCCAACAAGTCTTAAGAACTTCAATCATTCCTAAAGCTGGTAATCGCATAAACATAACTCCTCTTCTATCCACCGTTACCTATTTGATCATGACTACACAACTAATTGATGAGGCCCAACTCATCTTAGAATACATTCGAAACCTTTCTGAGATTTGGTTTCCCTCTCACAAGAGGAAGAAAACTATTTCTCTATTATATTTAGTGACATATACTTTAGAGAAGAAGTACAACATAATTCATCATGAACCTCCCATTGTGTTTGATTAATAGTCAAATTCTCATTTAAATCTAATAAAGAAAGATCATTTCTAATATTCTCTAACCAAGTCTTTTTAGATCTACCTCTACCTTTCTTAACATAAGTCAAATCCAATACCTCAACTTTCCTAATCGGGTCATCGGAAGGCCTCTGTTTAATGTGACCAAACCATCTAAAGCAACTCTCTCTAATCTTTTATTCCACTGGAGCTACTCCAACCTTTTCATGTATATGCTCATTTTGTATCCTATCTCTAAGGGTCAAGCCACTCATCCACCTAAGCATCCTCATCTCTGCAACAGTTAACTTAGTATTATGCTTCACTTTTAATGGCCAACATTCGACACCATAAATCATTGCAGGTCTCACCACCATCTTATAGAATTTTCCCTTAAGTTTGAGGGAAACATTCTCAGAGAACTTATAGCAGAGATAAAAATGTAAAATTAGTAGTAATATTGCACTTTATTAGTAGGTTTGTAGTCTTTTACCTCTCTAAAATAGCCAGTCTGGTGTATGAAGAGTATCTAAGGGAAAAATTCTTATGCCAGATAAATTTTAACCAGATAACCTTTTGGGCATCACCATAAAAATGGGTAGTAAATAACTTGAATTTAGGATTATCAGAGTAAATTCAGGAGATAGTGGAGTTGGGATTATCGAATATGGGAACGGAATATATGGCTTATTTGATGAAAGTAGGAAAATTCTAAGGGGTGTTCTAGGTATTATGAGAGAATAACACTAACAGGTGAAGAGTCATATAAGGAGAAGGATTTATGAGTTCAAATATAGAATTGCCTTTGCACTAGTGGTCCCAAAACAGGAATAAATTACAGCTGTAAGGGGTAATCCTAAGTGAAATGCATTACCTAAGCTTACTAGTCACATTGCATAAAGGCTTCCTGAATTTTGATGCTTTAGTAAAAAGAGGTTTCCATGGAGAGACATATTTTTCTTTGTACCAAGCAATCATTAAAGAGTGCCCACCTAAAATAAATATACTATATAATAAATCTACTCTAAGATAAATCTACTATATAATAAAACAACCATATCCATGAAATGGGGTCTGAATTGTAGGAAAGTCTAGCCCACCTAAAATCTTGGGATGACCGATATTTATCCAAAAAATTAGGAGTTTTATAACATTGGTATTTCTATGAAAAAGAAATTGAGAGCATAATTTTTCAATGAGTTTACAACAGAATTTAGGTATAATAAAGCCCCTTATTCAATAAGCCAAAGTATTACAAATAGTAAACTGAAAATTTTGGTTTCTTCTAGCAAAAGGCAAAACTTTAGCTTTCCAACCATCATGGAGGGATGAAATTTTATGCATTAGAGGTTGAAAGTTAGCAATCAGAAGCTTTTTAGGGGATATAGGTATGCAAAGTGTCAGCCTAAGTAATTCAGAAGATGGAAATAATTTCAATAGTAACAGGAGTATTAAATGAGAAGAGAATAGAGCTGTTGGAATAGTTTATATGAAGCCCTGAAGAGTTAGTGAAAATATTTAGAATATTATTAAGTGAAGCATCCTTTTGAGCATAAGCTTTTCTGAACACCATCAGATCATCAGCATAAAGCAAGTGTATGAAGTGAGTTCCATCGACTTCAATACCTTCAAAATAGAAATTAGAAGCAGAATCTTCCAAAGAACTAGATAGAGCATCCATCATTATGCTAAAAAGATAAGGGAACCTAAGGTAGCCTTGCCTCAAACCTGTGGTAAAAAAAAAAAAAACATTCAAGAGCCCCATTAATATATATAGTGTAATTAACTTCCTCAATACACCCTTTGATCCAAGCAATAAAATAAATTGGAAATCCTATTTTCTCCATCCTGGATATCATTAATTCTTTAGAAATAATGTCAAAAACTTTTAAGATATCAAAATTGCCACTAAATTTTTTTTTATTAGTAGAGGTGTTGAATTCCCCCAGTAATTCAGAGGCCACATTAAAATTTAGTGCTTTTTGAGAGGCTCTCTATTTAAGCTTTCACATAGTCTACTTTCAAATGACTTTTGCTAAGCCTTCATATAGTCTTGTTTCAAAATACTTGTGGTGCTAAGTGTCTTGAGTGGGAGCATAAAGAGGGAGTTAAGGAGTGCTTTGGGAGAGAAGAGAGGGAGAGTTATTTGTGAGAGAGTGTTTTGAGGGATTCATAAGGTTACTCCAAGCAAGGTTCTTCCCTATCTTTTTCAAGCTTTTTCCTTGATCCTTTGGTGACTCTGAGAAGACTTTCCATAGCAGTAGCCTTAGGTTCTCCATCTTCTCTAGGAGAGAAAAAAAGATTCTAGGTTCTCTGCCATCACCAGAAGGGTGAAAAAGAATTCTAGGATTTTTTCTTCACCAGGAGGGTGAAAAAGGATTTCAAGTTCTCAGTTTTCACTGGGTTAGTGAAAAATATTTTGTAAGGGCTTCTCCATCTTATTATAGCGACAAAAGGAGAGACATTACTTTTAGTGCAATACCTGAAAAGGAGGTTTCTAGGTAGGGATGTAAGTCAGGCTGGACCGAACCATTATAAATTTTATGTGTTTTGTTCTTATTATTCCGCACTTCTATTTTTCTATGATTTACTTGTTTATTGACAAACTTTGATTTTTTGTTATTATGAAACTAATCTACTTCCATATTAAGGGATTAAGGTGTTTGTTTTAGATATTAAAAATGCTACAAAAAGATTTTCTTTTTATTTAACTTTTGAAAATAACCAATTCATTACCCCTCTTAGTTAGCCTTTTGCATACACTAATCACTACAACAACAAACATTATTGGGTCAAGTGATAGTAAAATAGATAAGTTTATAAATTAAACATTAATAGCTTCCACCATTGTTCAATGTGCAACATATCCATAAACTAGTCAATGGGTTTGCATCCATGAAGCCTAATTTTGATTTTTTTAATAACTAGCTTGATTAACCAATCCAAAACATTAATAGTTATATTAACTAATGTATTGATTTAGCATCCTAATAATTAGCTAACATATAATAAATTTAATATTTGTTAAAAATAAGAGATTTGAAAAGAAAAGATTGAGTTTTATTATGCAATCTACTCCCTATTTATAGATCTATATAAGGTGCATTAATAAAGAAACAAATAACTCTAAATAATTGCTGAATAATGAGTAATACAATCCTTCCTAAATTGGCAGTCTAACTATGGAAGGAATTGATGTGATCCAGGGGGCGTTCCCACGGATTACTGTTCATAACTATGGGATCGTCTTTTGAAATGAGAGGCTGAGATTTAACACTCTCCCTCAAGCTGGAGAATATAGATCTGTCATTCTCATCTTAACAATCATTCAGATAAAGGCAGAGTTGTCTAATCCTTTGGTAAGGATGTTTGCAAGTTGATTCTTCGATGATACATAATCGAGACATACTAGACCACTGTCCATTTTTTTCTTTAATAACATATATGTCCACTTCTATGTGCTTGGTTTTGCCATGCTGGACTGGATTATGGGCTATACGGATTCTTGATTTGTTTTCGCAATGTACCTTTATAAGGTCATCCAACTTGATATTTAAATCTTCTAGAATTATTTTGATCCATAGTAACTCACATATTCCTAAGTCCATAGATATATATTCTGCTTCCACACTAAATCTTCCCACCAAATTTTGTTTCTTGCTTCTCAATGTAACTAGGTTCCCTCCAAGAAATATGCAGTATCTAGAGGTAGATATTCTATCTATTGGTGATCTCGCATAGTCAGCATCTCTATATACTTCAAGGGTTATTTCGTGATCTCTCTTAAAGAGAATCCCTTTTCCTGGGTTTCTTTTAAGGCAGTGCAAAATCTTGTCTACCGCCTGCATGTGAACCTGCTTTTGGATTCTACATAAACTAACTGATAATGCTTACAATAAATGCTATATTTGGCCTAGTGTGGGAAAGGTAGAACAATTTCCCTACAAGTCTCTGGTAGGCCCATTTATTTATATCTGGATCTTCTCTAGCTTCCCCAAGTTTAAGATTAGGTTCTACTTGTGTCAGTGCTGGTTTACAAGCTAGTTTACTTATTTCTTTTAGAAGATCTTTGATGCATTTCTTTTGTGAGATGAAGATTCCTTTTCTAGAGTGAGCTACTTCAATTCCAAAAAAGTATTTTAATCTACCAAGTTCTTTGATGTCAAATTCCTTAGTAAGACTTCTCCTTAAACTATCTTTCTCTTCTTTATTATTTTTAGTCAAGTTAACTTCATTCACATATACTAATAGTATTGTGACTCCTCCTGAGTCTGAGTGTTTAAGTATGATCCCCTTAACTTTGTTTATATCCATTAATAAGCCTGAATGTTGAGAATCTTCTGAACCAAGCCCATGGTGATTGTTTGAGCTCATATAAAGCTTTTTTTAATCTGCACACTTTGTCACCTTTAGATTTTTTCTTGATCCTATTAGTATTTCCATAAATATCTCTTCCTTCAGATCCCCATGTAGGAATGCATTTTTCACATCCAATTATTTTAGATGCCAGTTGTACTTTGCTGCTAGTGATAGTATTCTGATAGTGTTCATCTTTGCTAAAGGTGCAAAAGTTTCTTGATAGTCAATGTCATATGTTTGAGTGTACCCTTTTGTCACTAGTCTTGCCTTATATCTTTCTTGTGTGCCACCAGCTTTGTACTTTACAGAGAATACCCATTTGCATCCAACAGGTTTTTTCCCTGTCAATAGATTGATGATTTCCCATGTTTGTTCTTTTTAGGGCTTGCATTTCATCAATCATGGCATTTTTCAAATTTTTATCAAATAAGAACTCAGAAATATCTTTAGGAATATGGATATTTTCTAGTGTAACTAAGAAATTTTTATGTGAGGATGAGAAGTTGTTGAAGGATATAGAGTTGGTTATAAGGTATAAGGGAGGTGGTGAGCTTACCTTATTTCCAGGAGATGGTTCTAATTCTTGGATCTTCTTTGGAGTATAATCTGAATTTGTACGCCTGGTTTCTTTGCCTCACATATTACTTTCTCATATTCTTTATGAGCCCGTTACCTTTTTCTTAAATTTTCAAGTTTTTATATCCAAACTTATTTTTATAATAATTTTTTTTTTCTTGCATATTCTAATTCCACAACATTATTTTTTCTATTAGGGAATTTTTCTTTTCATATTCTAAGCACATTTTTATGACATTTTTAATATCACTAACTACATTTTTCATAAAATATTAGCATTCTAATGCACAGTCTAAGCCTTAAGATTTTGAATGTTACTCTTAAAATTATTTTTGTTAGTGTTCTTTGAATACCTATATCTAATCCAAATATAATATTTTATTTTTCATATTCCACTCATTCATCTTAAAGTTTAAAACTAATAAGCTTGAGTACATAAACTTTTTGTCAAAATTTAATATTTTTGCATTCTAAACGGTTTATTTTTCTTATAAAAAAAATAATCAATATGAGTTTTAATATATCCATTCTTATTAGTGATGAGTTGCTCTCTCTTTTCTTAAATAATGCATTATAAAATCATAAGGAATAAAATCTAATATCATCCTACCAACTTCATTAATTGCTTCAAAATCATAGCATCATAGATACTTTGAAAATATTTTACGACTCTACTAACATGTCAATTTAAATTTTTTCTGATAAAAATTTGTTCTTCAAGATGTATCTTTTGTATTAGTTTTATAAGACATTCTAAAATTTTTATATTTAACATATATCCAATCCTATTTGAGGAGAATAAATATTTGTAATAATAATAATATTAGCATTAATAACAATCTTTAAAGCTATAAATATATTTTCAATACTAATAATTTTTATAATATTATCTTCAAACTCTTATCTATAATCACACCTACATTATTTCTAGCACGACTCCTATTTGAATACCATAGTTTAAATACTAAACTATCAATTTTCTTAGCTTTTTCTCTAGCCTGCTATTTAGTTTCCTGAATGCATACAATATTTATCTTCATATGAATCATAATATCTATTAATTTCATTAATTTACTTATAAGAGTACATATATTCTAAGTTTCTATTTTAATTCTAATTTCATTTATTAGCTTCTTTTCTCACATCCGTCCAAGATGCGTGAACCCTTGCTTATTTAACTCTGCACCTAGGTGCCGATGCAGCTCCTCTTGCATACTTCTTGTTGTATTCAGGCCATACAATGCGTCACTTCCATGGAGCATCCTAACATTAACACAGTGCATTAAAAGACTCATATCATTATTATTTAACATGTTCTATGCTTGTTTCTATTTTAATTCTAATTTCATTTATTAGCTTCTTTTCTCACATCCGTTCAAGATGCGTGAACCCTTGCTTATTTAACTCTGAACCTAGGTGCCGATGCAGCTCCTCTTGCATACTTCTTGTTGTATTCAGGCCATACAACGCGTCACTTCCATGGAGCGTCCTAACATTAACACAATGCATTAAAAGATTCATATCATTATTATTTAACATGTTCTATGCTTGTTGTCGGCTACCTAACAAAATCCTCCACTTTTCTCATCAAAGGCTCAGGACATGGCAAAGACAGTATTTTTTTAAAAAAAATTTAATGAATTTTTTAACTTTTAGGTCTTTTAATTATTTTATTATTAAACTTAGAGTTTGTTAATTTTTATTTTAAAATTAAATAATGTTTAAAAAATATGAAATAATTTTTTGAAGATGGGAACAACCTTAGGATTCTCATATAAAATGTGAATTATTTTGAATTATGAATTTTATATTATATTTTAACTATTTAATGATGAAAACTCAACTTATCATCAAAATAAGCTATAGAATTATAAAAAAAATTTCAGAGGCTACAAATAATAATAAAAGTCTCTAATAAAAGATTGAGTTAATTTTGAATTAATTTTAGTTTTTTAATATGTTATTATTATTATTTAACTGATTATTTTTTTATTTAATTAATTCCAAATATGATGAAATTGATCACAAAATGATCTTGTAAAAATTTGAAATCAATTGGATGTTTTTATGATCTTAAAATCATGAGAATCTAACTTTCACAATTTCTAGAGATAATCAAGACCTTAAGAAGAATTATTTTAGATTTTAGGTGTTTATTTGGAATTTTAGTGAATCTTTACAAAATTTAGGTCAATTGAAGGATCCAATTGACCTAAGGAATTAGGAATTGGGCTTTGAACCTTCAAAAGGGCTTGAACTTTCATAATTTTTTTTCACAAGTTAAAGATGACTTAGACAACATTTTTTGAAATCTTAAAGCCTTTTGGGGTTATTTATTATTTTTTATGATTTATTGAAATTATTTATAGATTAACCTTTAAATTTTAATAATTTATATTTGTTTTTAAATCAATTCAAATCTATTGTTATCTAATTAGGGTTTATTATGAGTTCAATGCATGTACTTTATATTTTAAAAATTTTCTTAAATTAATCATGATTTTTAAAAGTTTCAATGCCATTTTTTTAAAAATTTTTTAATACTTATTATGTATATGTATGTATATATATATATATATATATATATATATATATATATATATATATATATATATATATATATATATATATATATATATATATATATATATATATATATATATATATATATATATATTAATACTTGAGATTTCTCTTTATTAGAATTAGGGTTTGATTATTGACATCCTAAATAAATTATAATCTTAATAAATTTAAAGTACATGCCCTTAGGGGTCTAAGGATTAATCTTTAAATTTTGTACTTATTGGGAGCTATTATTGATTTTGAAGGATTTATTGATTTTGAAATTAAATTAATCTGAGGAAATTGGGAAACCTTTTTTCTGATTCCAAAATAGTTTATAATTATTTTTTTCTTGATTCGATTTTCATTAGGGTTTAAATGGAATTTATTCATATTATTATGATTTTTTTAACAAATTATGAATTTTACAAGATTTTTAGGTCTATAGAGCTCCTAAACTATCCTAGAATTCTGGTTTGATTTTTTTTCATCAAATGACCTCGAAATATTTTAAATTAATACTATAGGATATTGCCATCATCAAGTTTAATATTTGAAAATTTGGGGTTTGGATTAGAAAAGAATTTTAGGAAATTTTTTTAAATTCTATCCATAGAGCTCCTAACCTATGCTAGAAGTAGGGTTTGATATATTTCTAATCAAATGACCTCAAAATCTCTTAAATTAAAATCATAGATTGTTGCCATCATCAAGTTCAATATTTGAAATTTTTTGGTTATTTTGAGGGCAATTAGAGATAACTTTGTCATTTAATTAAACAATTAAACTAAAATATCTAAACCCAAATAATTCTTGAAACAAAATGATTTAGGTTTTTTTTATTCAATGGATTCTTCTGTTTCCATTGATTTCATGTAGGGCTTAATTATCAAATTTGGTTTAGGTGGATGATATATGATTTTTAAAGTTTTATTTAATTTTTTTGATTAATTCAAATACTTAAAAATTGTGAAAGGATTAAGAAAGATCAAGAGTTTAGCAAAGCACCATTCAAAGGTTAGATTTGCTCGGTATTATAGGTAGTTTCATAAATTGTGAAACCAAAAAACAAATTATAGAGATTTGTGCATACCATGATCTGGAAGAGCTTGGGTTTGATTACTGTTAGGGTTTCATCTAATCACAACATAAAAATTCATTGTACGAGTCTTCGACTGAGGGAAGTTGAATCAACCTGGGTAACTTCACCATGAAAATCTCATTGGAGCTTGGTGGTTTATGAGGTTAGAGCCAAATTTGGGGCTAGGGATTGCTTGGGGGAAAATCCTGAAGCTCTAGGGATGGATAGGGTGTTGATTTGCATGACTAATCCCTAGTGGAAGCCTTGCTATTTATAGGCTAATCTTTGGAAATTTTCCACCCATTCTAGTAACATTTATGCAAATTGAAGATTGAAACCATTAGTGACGATCCAATAGGGTGCTATCAGGTGTCCAGGAATGTTTCATGGTAAATGGGCAGCTAGCCATTATGTTAAGGTTGAACCATCTATGCTACCTTGGCAATATAGTGGTTTTTGATCGAGATGCCAGTGAGCAGCCATCTGAGGTGGCAGTGGATGGTGGGGATATACTTGGGATAGCTGAAGATAGCTTTGTAAGGTAGGAAATGGGTGCACCAAGTCTAAATCATAGTTTAGGTTCACATATAGGGTCAGGTTCATTTGAATTTTGTCCTTAGTCTGGCCTAAATGAATTGGACCAATTTGGATAGCTTAGGGTTTTAAGAAGTTTTGCATAAGATTTGAAGGGACTTGGGTTTAGTTTACTTAGGTTTGGTTAAAGTGAACATGAAATGGGTTATTTGAGTATTTTGGTCAACTTCATGTTGATCATGGTTCAGGGGGCTTGATGATGAGTTAAGCATGAATCTAAATGTCTTTAGAATAGGTTAAGACCACTCATACTAAATAAATTGGATATGTAGATTTTATTTGAGTTATTTTATGATTTTAGTCAAATTTGAGTTGACCATGATCAAGAGGAATTGGCCATGGCTCAAACACGAGTCAGTGTTCTTAGAATGGCTTATAACCACTTAGACTTGATGTCCAAGCTATTGGATTTAGATTAGGTGGTTGGATTTGATTTTTGGGTGTTTAGGGTAAACCGATTACCTTGGTCAAACCCACTTTGAACATAGATTCGTAGTGTAAATAGGTTGACCTAGACTCATTGATCTATATGGTAGATACACGAGCAAGTCAAGTGTTCCTAGGGTAAGCTTCTAGGGTTGTGGACCACCTAGAATAGGTCTTAGGATTTAGGGTATTTTGGGTGTAGTTTAAGTTTTTAAAGGTTTAATTTAGAGTTGAATTAATTGACCTAGGGTAGTCTAGTACCAATCTTAGGTCATTAGGAAATGTCCTAGGGTCCTTAGGTGGCTTCCAAGTTAATTCAGGATCAACTAGACCATGGAATGATTCATCTTAACCTAAGGGCCTACCTAGGGTTTTTTTTGGGTTTGGCTTCAACCTAATATAAATGAGTATGTAAAAAGTTGATAGGGATTTTAATGGACTTAGGAAGCTCTAGCATTGGATCCTAACAGGTTTTGGATGCCTCTTGAGGCAAGTTAGGGTCACCCAAGGACCTTATGCTTTCAAGTTTTTTATGATTAGGCTATACTAAGTCCTTAAGATTTTACTTATGAGAGTCATATGAGGTAGTCCCTACACCAAGGAAGGAATCTTAACAACTAAGGCTAAACACATGAATATATTATCAACCTCATTTCTTGAGAGGCTAATGTTAAATGATTGGTTCTTAACAAGCATCACATTATTAAAAAAGCCATAAAATCACTCAAGTATAGTAAACAAACACAAATGAAAGAATAAATAATAATAAAATGCTAGTTGCATTTGGGTTCTACAACACATTCCAGTAGAAATAAAAGTAGTTATTGGGTATATACAACCTGATCTTGAACCTAAGATATGAGATATTAACTATTTTCCCTAGTCCTTACCTTGACATGATTATGGTCCTGATGTTAATAATTCACTAAGACTCGTGGTCATACCTTGGTTTCATGCGTGGTCTTCATAACTAGAAGTTTATAATATAAACTAATAAGTATAGATGTATTCATGCAAAATATATGATAGCATGCACAAATATAGATATATCACATGGCATGTGTTGTGTCAAAAGGTTGCTCAGCAAGTTGCACTTGCTCTAGCTCGATCTATGGTTAAATGGGTTTGGATTTGATCGATTCTTTTAGAATTCCTTGTATACATGAGTTCTAGAGAATTCTCTTGTCAAATGGGAATATTGGGATGATCAACGATGATCAAATGATTTGACCAATCTGGATAGATCTTTTAGGATATGGATCTTATCGAGAGATATGGGGTCAACTAGTATCCACTAGGAATTATACATTGAAACATCATGATCTAGCTTAGAATGCATCAACTGATCATAGCCAACTCACTCTTAATGGCCAGGCGTAGGGTCACAAGATGAATTTCAATTGGTTACGAGTCAGATGCCAACGAATGTAACTTAATTGAAATATACTCAGGCCTTTAAAACATTTGTTTTTAAGGTTTTTAATATTATTGTTGGAGGATTGAGAAGAACTAAAGAAGGGCAGGAAGAAGGTAATATCGATTGAAGTTTTTTACAGTGATTTGAGCAGAGTAGATACCACCTCACGTAGCACTAATTAGAAATTAATGGAAATTAGAGATTCATGAAGATGACCCAAAATAGTTGGAATAAGGCTAATGTTGATGATGATGATTGTATGGAAGGCATACTTGTTGGTAATATGTTCATGGGGTGAATGCACTTTGTCCTTTGGGTGCGAAAGTTTTATTGAGTACATGGTTAAGCCATAGTGGACTGTCTATTGAATTAGAGAAATCTTATTACAATGAATATCCATTTTAGATATTTAGGTAGGCTTGGTATCATGAGGGCAGGCCTAAATCATTGATCACTCTAGTTTATCTGGAGGTGTAAGGTTTGAGCTATTAAAATCACCTCTTTGAAAATTTAGGAATGAAACCGTGTGCGTTAATTTTTTTTTCAAATCTTGTATTAGCAAGATTATTAGAGCACCTAGGTATGCCATTTAAGTATACTTGGTTTTATGGTTTAGCAACTAAAGAGATTTTGCATGCAAGGAGATATATCAGATGTAAAATAGATATTAGGAAATAACTTTGTTGCTCGAGCTGAAGGGCTTCCCTTGACCCGTCATATGGAATGAGTCTTTAATACTGCACTTTTTTGGTTTGTTGTGCCCATGAAGGTTTCTTAACTTTCTTGATCATTTATTGGTGAATAAAGATGATTGTGTTAACTAATTGATTAGAAAATGATGAATAGGTGGACAAGTGTGTCTTATCATTGATAAGGTTATATGTTAAAATTAATCCGATAAGATATCTACTTTTTCAAAATTATAGGGTAGTTATTGGGTTTAGGTGTTGAGTACTAAATAGAATGTTTCTGAGGAAGGAGACTAAGATAATCAACATAACAAAGCAACAATTCTAGAATGATCTACATTATGAAACCAGCCAAAACCAATGTTATTCATTAGGTTTTTTGCTTAATGGATTCATCAAAATAAGTCATTTAACCTTAGTGGAAATTTATAAAAAAAAATCTTGAATATCAGTATCCATATTGGGTTTAGGTACGGCCGGTGGTAATAGAGGGAGGAAAGAATGAGATAGAAGGTAGAACCACAAACCCGACTCGTCTAGGTTGGTCGATGTTGCACAATTCTCCCTCTCCTAAGGATATCACTCTAATCTCTCAAGTTCTCATGAGAATTAAAATAAGAGAAATAAAGTTTTCAATTAATCATTCATTGCCTTCAAAGGAGAACACTAGGGCTATAAATAACCTTATACAAAGACTTACAAAAACAAAAGGATGACAAAGCCCCTCGGGCTTACATACGACCTCCCTTAATAAAAGGGTACAATGGGAAACTAATAAAGCAAACTAATAAAGCAAATACAATATGACATCATAGATAAGAAAATACATAAAATAACTGAGAAATACAATGACTCAATCGTGGTTGTAGATCGATGGCCACATCTCTGATAGACTCTCCATGATCTGATGTCCCCATCATTCTCCTGGGGTGGGAGAAAGTTCAACTCCCTCGAGTAAGCGTCTCTAGTACTCTCGTAGATCTCTAATGCATCGGGGTCAATCTACTGCAGCTCCTCGCGATCCAACCATGTATCATCTGACTCAGGCTTTCCTTTCCACCTGATCAAGTACCTCATTCTTCCACCTTCTCTTATGGAGATGATATCATCACTTAGGATAGAGTGCACCTTTTCTGTCATGCGTGATTTGGGTATATTGGGTAGTGGATGTAGGTTTGGGTTCTCACAAGGTGGGGTCACACAAGGCTGCTGTATGAGTGGATTCGGTGGGTTGAAATCAGGGCCTTCTTATGCAATTAGATCTTCTATGTTAAAGGAGGAATTAATGTTGAATTATGCAGGCATATATAGTACATAAGCATTATCATTTATTTTCTTAAGTATTTTGAATGATCCAGCACTCTTAGCATGAAGTTTCTTAACTATTCCATGCGAGAACCGTTAAGGAAGAATCCACACAATCACGGAGTCACCAACCTTAAAAGTTTTAAATCTTCATTTTAAATTATAATCATTATTGATCTTTTCAATTTATCATGCAATTTTTTTATGAAGTACGTGCAAATGTGATGCAAATGATGATATAGACTTAGAAATCCTATACCTATAATACATGGTATAAGGTCTAGCGGCTATCAAAGTTTGAGCCCGTATACAATTTCAAAAGGACATAGGCTAGTGGTTCGATTAATAGAATTATTATAAGCAAACTCAACAGTAGGAAAAATGGAATCTCAGTCCTTAATGTGCTCGTCAACCAAAGATCAGAACAAGTTACCCAAACTCCTATTGACTACCTCGGTCTGACCATCAGTCTGTGGGTGAAGAGCAATGGAAAATTGTAATTTTGTGCCCATTTTCATCCAAAGGGTTTTCCTAAAATATCTAGTGAATTTCACATCCCAATCTGAACTGGTTTTGGGTAAGCCATGTAAATGGAAGACCTCGTTAAAATAGAATTTGGCAATGTGAGAGGCGTCGGACGTTTCGGAGCAAGGTAAGAAATGAGCCATTTTGGAAAATCAATCTACAACAACACAAATGGTGTAATTCCTTTGGATAGTTTTGGGCAGGCCTAGGATAAAATCCATGCTATCATCTTGTCAAAGGCAACTAGGGACATACAAAGGAGTGTACAGACCCGTATTTTGTTTGGCCAGTTAGCAGGTGTGACACTGACTAACCAACTGACCGACATCTCTCTTCAAGCTGGGCCAATAGAAGCAATACTCCACAGTTTCAATAATTTTGTCCCGACCGAAGTGGTCGGCGAGGCATCCAATGTGGAGTTCCCAGATAAGAAATTCCCTAAGGGAGGTGCTAGGAACACAAAGCTTTTGGGATTTGAAGAGATAACCATCCTCCAATAGGAAATTGTCCACAAGGCGTGTGCTAGGGCTTCCACCAGGAAGTCTCATGACTGGGGCTTCCACCATCTTTTGCTTGATCTTGTCAAATGCTCTGGTGGCCGCCGGTGTCCAGTAAAATCACCCTTCCTTAAGCAATAAGTGATAGGAGATACGATAGTGTTAAAATTTCGAATGAATCTCTTATAAAAGATGATTAATCCGTGGAAGATGCAGACTTCTCGAATGTTTTGAGGGACAGGACATTCAATAATGACCCTCACCTTCTTGGGATCTGCAGAAACCCTTTAGGCTAAAACTATGAAGCCCAACAAGATGATGCGATCTATAAGGAAGGTACATTTCCACATATCCATAAATTGGGGAAGTACGAGGGAGGCAAGTACTTATGCATGAGTTCTTTCTTCATGGATGGCCAATCAGTGATGGGGGTAATCATTCCTAGCTTGCCTAAGGCTCTCTAAGTTGACCCAAAACTGGCTCGCCCTATCCGTGAGTTTCATCTCCACAAAACTGAAATTCCTAGCCATAGAGATATTATACCACTTAAAGAAACTTTCCATACCTTTGACCTAATCCAGGAAGAGCTGGGGATCAAGAGTGCCATCAAAGGTAAGAGCGTCAACTTTAATATTTTTCATGAGTGGTATATCAGGATGATGATGTCATGTCCATGGTGGGGAACTCGATGATTGGCACGATGTTTCCTTTCATCCAGGTAGGTGTCATCCCCATTCATAGAAGGTGGTCTAGATGGGGTGTAGGGGGTAGGGTGCTCTCCTGCTCACTCAAGTGTGTCAAATCGCTCAGTGGTGTCCCTACGAAGCTCAGCTAGGTCGGCTTGATTTTTTTTGAGTTGCTAGCTAATATTGTTCAATTGGCCTACCAACAAGTCTAAAGTCCTTCCAAGTTGTTCTAGGTCCATGGCTAGACACTAGGGGACACTTAGGAATGAATCTAGGAAGAGGACAACAATTAAATGTGATGAAAGACACCCTAATGACACCAAATGATGTAGGAACTTCTAGGACAGCAAGCTATACTAAGGTGTTAAGTCACGCATGCAAGAAATGATGTTATAGTGTTAAGGACATCACTTAGATACCTAAGAAATGACCTTAATACTCACTAAATGAGTGCAGAATTTTTCTGGACAGCAAACATAAACAATGATTGGAATGTTTTAAAAGATGTTATGCATGCAAAAATTAAATAAATTGGTTAGGAAACACTCTAGGATGATTTCTAGCATGAATTTCCTAGCTAACCATGCTCTAATACCTGATGATGTAAGACTACAATGCATGCAATAACTTGAAAAGAACTTGCACGATTTATTGATTAGAATAATAATAATTAGAACTATTAGTAAATAAAAATGATAAAATAAAACCTAAGAGCGATCACTTCCGTTTAAGCCAAGTTTCACATCAAGAGCTTTGAATCAACAAAATAACATAAGAAATCAACATTATGAAAATATAATAGCTTTCAACAACAAGCTCTAATCTAACAATAAGATCAGAAACAAATGAAGTGCACTCAATTTCCTACATTTACTAAGCTTTGAAGAATTGGTCGAACATGATCTTCATGACTAAAATCAAATCACAAGAAAGATGATTAGACTAAGGAAATACATGAAGAGGAGATTAGAAGACCTTTGACAAGGATCAGTTGTAATCCTCCACTTGACGGTTCCAAGTTGCTCTTAAATAGCCTCGATCAATGTGTCTAGGATGCGCTATACGTACTCTTCTATGGTTTGATCGATGCGCAGATTGACATCAGGATGCAAACAAATCCTTGCTCGTCATAGGTGAGTCCGTAATCAAGTTCCAGATCGGCCATGCATTAAAATTATAGCGTCAAGGTGCGGGAGGACTAGTCTCATTGGTTTCCTTTGTTGTTTACCTTTTCAGAGAGAAGGAGTTCTCTCAAAATCAAAGTAGGAGGAGGTAAGAGAGGTGGCTGGCCAAGAGGAGGTGGTTTGAGAAACATAACTTCATGTTGGAAGAGGGGAAGTAGGTTAAAAGGGAAATAATTAATAAAAAAACTTGAAATAAATTTCATATTTCTAATTGGGCGGGAATTAGGAATCAAATTTGAATTTAATTCCTAGAGGGGAGAGAGGTGTTTATGTAGAGAGAGAGAGAGAGAGAGAGAGAGAGAGAGAGAGAGAGAGAGAGAGAGAGAGAGAGAGAGAGAGAGAGAGAGAGAGAGAGAGAGAGAGAGAGAGAGAGAGAGAGGGGGCAGGTAGAGAGAGGGGCCGACGGCTTGAATGAGATGAGGGTGGGTTTATGGGAAGGAGATTTGGGTTTCTAAGTTTAGGTTTTGGGATTAGGAAAGATTTAATTAGACCAAATTTAATATGAAATTCAAATTGGATCAAATTTGGAAACTTTCCTTAAATAGATTCAAAGATTTTAGGAAAGATTTGAACTTCAAACTATGTAAATTTGAATTCAAAATCTATCCTAAATATTTCATTCTAGAATATGAAATAGAAGATGAGAGGGGATTGGAAAGAGAGAGAGAGAGAGGGGCAGGTAGAGAGAGGGGGACGGCAGCTTTATGGGGATGGGGGAAATTAAGGAGGCTTTAATGCTTCCTTAATTTAGATGATTAGATTTGGAATGAAATAATTAATTCCAAAATAATTTAAAATCCAATGGAAAGAGATTTGGATACTTTTCCAAAATAGATTTTATAATTTAGGAAAGATTTTAAATTTCAAATTTGGTGAATTTAAATTCAAAATATTTCTAAATTATGACAATCAAAATTAGGAAGTAAATCCATGAGTGGGCAAGGGGCTAGGGTCGGCGGCTTGAATGGGGCTCAGGTAAGGGAACCAGCGGCTAGGTGGAGGTGGTTTGGAGAATTCGATGGGGATGAAGAAGGGGTTTGGTGTTGATAAAATTTTGGACAAGGTGATGGAAGGAAGGTACGGCCATTGGTGATAGAGGGAGGAGGAAAGAAAGAGATAGAAGATAAAACCATGAACCCAACTCATTTAGCTTTGTGGGTGTTGCACAATTCTCCCTTTCCTAGGAATCTCACTTCAATCTCTCAAGCTCTCATGAGAATTCAAACAAGAGAAACAAAGTTTTTAATTAATCATTCATTACCTTCAAAAGGAGAACACTTGGGCTATAAATAGCCTCGTACAAAGACTCACAAAAACAAAAGGACGACAATACCCCTAGGGCTTACATACGACCTCCCTTAATAAAAGGTACAATGGGAAACTAATAAAGCAAATACAATATGACATCATAAATAAGAAAATACGTAAAACAACTTAAAAATGCAATGACTCAATCATGGTCGTAGATTGACGTCCACGTCTCTGATACTCTCCACAATCTTATGTCCCCATCACTAATTTTTATCTATTTTTAATATAAATGATCTAACATGAACTATAGATGCAATTTTATAATGTGGATTTTATATATAATCTATAATTAAAAATTTTGGAACTAGATTGTCCGTAGACAAATAGTTAGGTTTTTATTTTGGGCTTTTTCCATTTTGAGCACCGGATAGCCCAAATATTAATCTTAATACTGTTCTGGTTTATATATTAAGAAGTTTGCATTGCTATTTCTTTGAGGGAGGTCAAGTTTTGCGAAGCATTGCTATTGGGACATGGTATTGTTGGGACAACCTAGGCATGTGATGAGATTGGAGGGAATACTCTAAATTGTTGGTGTAATTTTTATGAAAGAATTGAGAAGCATTCCACTGTCCATTGTAGTTCCTGATATAAATGGTTTCCTTTATCGAAAAAAAAAAAATTGAAAGCCATCATCTTAGTTTGTCCTTTATGTTGATTAGAATTACAAGGCTTTTTTGGTAAGAAAACTCATTTCTTTACGGTGTATCCGTGTTATCACAAAAACATTCCCTTGGTATCATAACTGAACTTTCTATGGTTACAAAATTGATTGATTTATTTCCAATATTTACTCGTAATTCTTAATTGTATGCGTCCTGTTGATTGACCTTGAGATTGTTGGGTTTCTATTATTGTTGCCTTGTTGGTTGGTTTGTTAGTTATGGGAGGAGAGCTGTTCCCCTTATAATGAGCAAAAAGAACTTCTGTGTCTATTACTTTTTTTATTGACATTGATAATCCTGGTAAAGCTCCAGGAGAATTATTGTTTCACCATTTTAATTGTTTATTCTAGAATATGCTATCTTTTTCATCTGAAGCTTTTGCTCCACCGGATTATGCAGGTTGTACAAGCTACAATGAACAAGGATGTTGGTTATGATTTTGCTGTTGATATTTGGAGCCTGGGTTTTACTATCATTGTATTGTTTACTGGAAAACATCCTTGGGAGTGGTAATCCTTCTCGACTATGAACACAAAATTTTAATTTCTAGTGAAATCGCTTGGTTCATGCAACTTCAACTGATGAATTCTCTACAACTTCAAATTTTTAATGAAGTCTACATATTGAAATTCAACTTGCAGAAATATGCTTAATAAATATCCATATAATTAATACACTATTTTTGAATGTCATAATTTAAGAATATGGACCTTTTAGTAAACTACATTCATGAACCCACGTTGCAAAAGTTTGCTTTATAATTTGTTTTAGTTGGAATTTTATTTTTGCATTACATAATGATATGCATATTCTGCTCGGCATGACTGTCCTACAGCAAAAATGCAAATTAACGATGATTTTCTTGAATTATTTTTTAGACTAGGTGGAAAAGCCTTGTAACTTCGGGAAGTGGAGAAGAGGAAAGGTCCAGATGGGATTTTAAAAGAGAGAAAGGGTGAGAGAATATGTGTGTGTGAGAGAGAAATGTGTAGGTTTGTTGAGCAACTAAAGGTTTTCATTCAAAGCATAATGAAAATACAATACCATAGCCTTTTTTAGATGTGAAGGTATATGAAACCATGCCCAAAATGCTTGTCTAATAAGGAAGAACTTAATATGTATTTTTTATATAAACTAAATATGAAACATAAAATGAACATGCTTATATGTAAAATGGGGCATGACACATGGTTTTTGTGATAATCTTGATAGAAAAAACTGATGGCTTGGAATGATTTGCATTAAAAAGCTTTTATCTTTATGTATATTCTTTAGAGCCAATGCTATGCAATTTTTTTAGATCATTGTATAATTTATCTCATTATTTTATATATTGTCCTGAATTGAATAACTGGCATGTTATCTTGAGAAAACCTGCTTTCTAAATTAGAGTAGTATTGGATTTGCCCTGCTCTAAAGAGAATTTTATGCTTAAGGTCTATTAGGTCATTAGTAGAAGTCACCGGCATTTTTAGCTTAACTGTCACATGCTTTGCTTGGTTTTGTGCAACTAATGCTACTATAGAAAGATCTGCTAGGGTTTTTAGGGTATTTTGGGTGTAGTTTTATTTTTTAAAGGTTTAATTTAGAGTTGAATTAATTGACCTAAGGTAGTCCACCACCAATCTTAGGTCATTGGGAAATGTCCTAGGGTCCTTGGGTGGCTTCTAAGTAAATTTAGGATCAACTAGACCATGGATTATTCATCTTAACCTAAGGGCCTACCTAGGGGTACTTTTGGGTTTGGCTTCAACCTAATACAAATGAGTATGTAAAAAGTTGATAAGGCTTTCAATGGACTTAAGAAGGTCTAGCGTTGGCTCCAAAGTTGGGTCACCCAAGGACCTTAGGGTTTCAAATTTTTCTATGATTAGGCAATACTAAGTCCTTAGGATTCCACTTATGAGGGTCATATGAGGTAGGCAAATCACCTCTTTGCAAATTCAGGAATGAAACCGTGTTCGTTAATTTCTTTTCAAATCTTGTATCAGCAGGATTGTGAGAGTACCTGGGTATGCAATTTAAGTATACTTGGTTTTATGGTTTAGCAACTAAAGAGATTTTGCAAGCAAGGAGATCTATAAAAATGTAAAATAGATATTTGGAAATAACTTTGTTGCTCGAGACCCATGATATGGATGTAATAGTATTTAATATTTTATTTATTTATTTATTTATACAATATAAAAACTATTTGATGTAGGACTACAATGCATGCAATAACTTGAAAAGAACTTGCACGATTCATTGATTAGAATGATAACAATTAGAACTATTAGTAAATAAAAATGATAAAATAAAACGTAAGAGCGGTCACTTTCGTTTAGGCCAAGTTTCACATCAAGAGCTTTGAATCAACAAATTAACATAGGAAATCAACATTATGTAAATATAATAGCTTTCAATGAAAATTCCTAATCTAACAATAAGATTAGAAACAAATGAAGTGCACTCAATTCACTTCGTTTACTAAGCTTGGCAGAATTAGGAGAACATGATCATCTTGACTAAAATCAAATCCCAAGAAAGAGGGTTAAGCTAAGGAAATACAGGAAGAGGAAGATTAGAAGACCTTCATTAAGGATTGGTTGTAATCCTCCACTGAACGATTCAAAGTTGCTCTTCAATAGCCTTGACCATATGTACTCTTCTATGGTATAATCGATGCATGGATTAACATCGAAGAAGGTCGAATGTAGGATGCAAAACAAATCCTTGCTCGTCGTAGGTGAGTTCGTAATCAAGTTTCGGATCGGCCATACATTGAACTTGTAGCGTTGAGGTGCGGGAGGACTAGTCTCTTGGTTGCCTTAGTTGTTTACCTTTTGAGAGAGAGAGGGAGTTCTCTCAAAATCCAAGCAGGAGGAGGTAAGAGAGGTAGCCGGCCAAGGGGAGGTGGTTTGAGAAACTTTACTTCAGGTTGGAAAAGGAAAAGTAGGTTAAGAGGGAAATAATTAATTAAAAATCTGAAATAAATTTCAGATTTTTAATTGGGGGGGGGGGGGGGTGGGAATTAGGAATCAAATTTGAATTTAATTCCTAGAGGGGAGAGAGGTGTTAATGTAGAGAGAGAGGGGATTGGAGAGAGAGAGAGGAGAGGCGGGTAGAGAGAGGGGGCCGACGACTTTATGGGGATGGGGGAAATTAAGGAGGCATTAATGCTTCCTTAATTTTGATGATTAGATTTGGATAGAAATAATTCATTCTAAAATAATTTAAAATCCAATAAGGAGATATTTGGAAACTTTCGCAAAATAGATTTTATAATTTAGGAAAGATTTTAAATTTCAAATTGGGTGAATTTGAATTCAAAATCTATCTAAATTATGACTATCAAAATAGGAAGTAAATTCATGAGTAGGCAAGGGGCTAGGACCGACAGTTTGAATGGGGCTCGGGTAAGGGAACTGGCGACTAGGTGGAGGTGGTTTAGAGAATTCGGTGGGGATGAAGAAGGGGT
Organism: Dendrobium huoshanense; assembly: GCA_016618105.1. Taxonomy (NCBI): domain Eukaryota; kingdom Viridiplantae; phylum Streptophyta; class Magnoliopsida; order Asparagales; family Orchidaceae; genus Dendrobium; species Dendrobium huoshanense. Next base: position 71,569,086 of record CM028353.1, read on the forward strand.
TTGGTGTTGATGAAAGTTTGGACAAGGTGATGGAAAGAAGGTACGGCCGGTGGTGATAAAGGGAGGAAAGAAAGAGATAGAAGGTAGAACCACGAACCTGACTCATCTAGGTTGGTGGGTGTTGAACAATTCTCCCTCTCCTAGGGATCTCACTACAATATCTCAAGCTCTCATGAGAATTCAAACAAGAGAAATAAAGTTTTCAATTAATCATCCATTATCTTCAAAAGGAGAACACTAAAAGTAAATCCAGTTTTCTTTTCCTTTAGGTTAGGATTCTTCCTTTATGTAGGATTAGACGTTCTAGTTGTGCATAATATCCTTGGTGGCACCATAATAGTTTAATTCAGTTTTCTTTTCATTTAGGTTAGATTGTTAGAATTCTTCCTTTTCTTAGGAATAGATGTGCTAGTGGCGGACAATGCCCTTTCTGACACCATACTAGTTTAATCTAGTTCTCTTTTTCTTTTAAGTTAGGGTTCTTCCTTTTTATAATACAATATTTTTTCTCTTTTAGGTTAGAATTTTTCTTTTCTGTAGGATTAAAAGTGCTAGGGGTGGATAACGCTCTTCATCGCGCCATCCTAGTTTTAATCCAATTATTTTTTTCTTTTAGGTTAGGATTCTTTTTTTCCTAAGGATTAAACGTGCTAGTGGTGGACATTGCCATTCGTGGCACCATCCTAGTTTAATCCAATATTCTTTTCTCTTAGGTTATGATTCTTCCTTTTCATAGGATTAGACGTGCTAGTCGTGTATAACGCCTTTTGTGGAACAATAATAGTTTAATTCATTTTTCTTTTCATTTAGGTTAGGATTCTTATGTTCCTTAGGATTGACATGCTAGTGGTGGATAATGCCCTTTTTGGCAGCATCTTAGCTAAATCCAATTTTCTTTTCCTTTAGGTTAGGATTTTTCTTTTTCTTAGGATTAAAGGTGCTAGTGGGGGATAATACCATTCGTGGCATAATCCTAGTTTTAATCCAGTTATCTTTTCCTTTTAAGATTCTTTTTTTCCTTAGGATTAGACATGCTAGTAATGGACAATGCCCTTTGTGGCACCATCCTAGTTTAATCCAATATTATTTTTATTTAGGTTAGGATTCCTCCTTTTCGTAGGATTTGACGTGTTAGTCTTGTATAATACCCTTCGTGGAACCATACTAGTTTAATCTAGTTTTCTTTTCATTTAGGTTAGGATTCTTCTGTTCCTTAGTATTAGAAGTGTTAGTAGTGGATAATGTCCTTCATGACACCAACCTAGTTTAATCTAATTTTCTTTTGTTTTAGGTTAGGATTTTCCTTACCTCAGGATTATACATGCTAGTGGTGCCTATAGCACCATCATAGTTTTAATACAATTTTCTTTTCTTTTAGGTTAGCATTCTATTTTTCCTTAGAATTATATGTGCTAGTGGTGGATAATCACATTTGTGGTACCATCCTAGTTTAATCCAGTTTTCCTTTCTTTTAGGTTAACATTTTTACTTTCCTAAAGTTTATATGTTTAAGTCATGCGTAATGCCCTTTGTGACAATGTTCTACTTTAATCCAATTTTCTTTTATGTAGATTAGGCCTCTACCTTTCCATAGGAGTAGACGTTATAGGGGTGGACAACACCCTTCAATATTCTATTCGTGTACAATGTCCTATGTGGCACCATACTAGTTTAACTTAGTTTTCTTTTCATTTAAGTTAGAATACTTTCTTGCATTAGGATTAGATGTGCTAGTGGTAGAAAAATGCCCTTTCTGGCACCGTTTTAATTTAATATAGTTTTTTTTTCTTTTAAGTTGGGATTCTTCTATTCTTTAGGATTAGTTGTGCTAGTGATGGATAACGCCCTTTGTGGCAATATCATACTTTAATCCAATTTTCTTTTCCATTAGGTTAGGATTATCTTTTTCATAACATTAGACATGCTTGTGGATGAAACACCTTTCGTGGCACCATCATACTTTAATCCAATATTCTTTGGGTAGAATTATTTCTTTCCTTGGAATTAAACATGATGGTGGAGGATAACGCTCTTCGAGGCAATATCATAGTTTAATCAAATTTTATTTTCCTTTAGTTTAGGGTTTTTCCTTTCCTTAGGATTAGATATGCATGTGGATAATGCCCTTAGTGGCACCAACCTTGTTTTAGTCAAGTTTCTTTTTTCTTTAGGTTAGGGTTCTTCCTTTTTCTCAGGATTAGACGTGCTAGTGGTGGATAACACCCTTCATGACACCATCCAAGTTTAAAACTAATATTCTTTTCCTTTAGGTTAGGATTCTTCCTTTCCATAGGATTAGACGTGCTAGTGGTGGACGATGCCCTTCGTGGCACCATTCTCGTTTATTATAGTTTTTCTTTATTTTAGGTTAGAATTCTTCATTTCCTTAGGATTTGACGTGCTAGTGGTTAATAATGCCCTTTGTGGCACCATCCTAGTTTAGTCCAATTTTCTTTTCCTTTAGATTATTATTTTTCTTTCCATATGATTAGACGTACTAGTGGTGGATAACGTTCTTCTTGACACCATCCTAACTTTAATCCAGTTTAATTTTCCTTTAGGTCAAGATATTTCATTTCCTTTGTATTAAGTCCTTTAATTTTCTTTTAGGCAGATAAAGTTCTTTTTAGCACCATCCTGTTTTATAGATTAGGCATTATCCACCACTAATAGGTTTGGATTATTCCTTTCATTGAGATTTGAAAAGTTAATGGTGGATAATGCCCTTCTTGGCACCTTTCTTGTTTTATCACGATTTCTTTTCCTTTAGGTTAAGATTCTTTCTTTTTGTAGGATTTAACGAGCTAGGGGTGGATAATGCGCTTCGTGGTACTATGTTAGTTTAATTCAAATTTTTTCCTTTAGGTTATGATTTTTTCTTTTCCTTAGGATTAATGGTCCTAGTGGGGGATAACACCCTTCGTGGCACCATCCTAGTTTTAATCCAATTATGTTTTCCTTGAGGTTAGTATTCTTTTTTTCCTTAGGCATAGACGTGTTATTGGTGGACAATACCCTTTGTGGCATCAGCCTAGTTTAATCTAATATTCTTTTCCTTTAGGTTAGGATTCTTTCTTCTTGTAGTGTTAAACGTGCTAGTCGTGTATAACGGCCTTCGTGGAACTATAGTAGTTTGATTCAGTTTTCTTCCGTTGTTTATTATTAGACGTGCTAGTAGTGTATAATGCCCTTTCGTGGCACCATTTTAGTTTAATCCAGTTTTCTTTTCGTTTAGGTTATGAATTTCCTTATATCAAGATTAAACATGCTAGTGGTGCATAAAAATATTCGTATCACCATCCTTGTTTTAATACAATTTTCTTTCCCTTCAGGTTAACATTTTATCTTTCCTTAGAATTATATGTGCTAGTAGTGGATAATGCACTTCGTGGTACTATCATAGTTTAATCCAATTTTTTTCTTTTAAGTTAACTTTCTTCCTTTCATAAGGATTAGATGTTTAATTGGTGGATAACGCCATTCGTGTCACCATCATATTTTAATCTAATTTTCTTTTTCTTTAGGTTAGTATTCTACCTTTCCATAGGATTAGACATTCTAGCGGTGTACAATGCCCTTCGTGGCACGATCCTAGTTTAATCTAGTTTTTTTTTCTTTAGGTTAGAATTCATCCTTTCCGTAGGATTAGACATATTAGTTATGCACAACACCCTTCGAGACACAATACTAGTTTAATCTAGTTTTCTTTTCCTTTTGATTAGGATTTTTCATTTCCTTAGGATTAGGTGTGCTAGTGGTGGATAACGCCTTTCGTGGAATCATCCTAGTTTAATCGAATTTATTTTTCTTTTGGCTATGATTATTCCTTTCCTTAAGATTAAACGTGCTAGTGGTAGATAATGACATGCTAGTGGTAAATAACACCCTTTTTGCACCTTCTTAATTTATTCCAATTTTTTTCCTTTACGTTAAGATTTTCCTTTCCTTAAAGTTAGACGCACTTGTGGTGTATAATGCTCTTCGTGGCACCATCCTAGTTTATTCTAGCTTTTTTTTTCTTTAGGTTAAGATTTTTCCTTTCTGTAGGATTAGACATGCTAGAGGTGGACACCATCCTAGTTTAATCCAGCTTTCTTTTCATTTAGGTTAGAAATTTTTCTTTCCTTAGAATTAGACACGCTAATAGTGGACAACACCCTTCGTGACACCATCTTAGTTTAATTCAGTTTTCATTACCTTTATTTTGGGATTCATTTCCTTAGGATATGACGTGCTAGTGGTAAATAATGCCTTTCGTGGCACCATCCTATTTTTATCACGATTTCTTTTCCTTTATGTTCAGATTCTTCTTTTTCATAGGATTAGATGTGCTAGTCGTCTGCAATGCCATTCGTGACACCATACTAGTTTTATACAATTTTCTTTTCATTTAGGTTTGGATTGTTTCGTTCCTTAGGATTAGACGTGCTAGTGGTGGATAATGCCCTTCGTGGCACTATCCTAGTTTATTCCAGTTTTTTTTTCTTCAGGTTATGATTTTTCATTTATATATGAGTAAACATGCTAGAGGTGGACACCATCTTAGTTTAATCTAGTTTTCTTTTCCTTTAATCTAGAATTTTTTCCTTTCCTTAGGATAAGTCGCGCTGGTAGTGGACAACACCATTTGTGGCACCATCTTAGTTTAATCCAGTTTTCTTTTCCTTTATTTTAATATTATTCCTTTGCTTAGGATATGATGTGCTAGTGGTGAATAATGTCTTTCGTGTCACCATCCTAGTTTTATCACGATTTCTTTTCCTTTAGGTTAGGATTCTTCCTTTTTATAGGATTATACGTGCTAGTCGTGTACAATGCCATTCGGGGTACCATACTAGTTTATTACAATTTTCTTTTCATTTAGGCTTGAATTGTTCCGTTCCTTAGGATTAGACATGTTAGTGATGGATAATGTAATTCGTGGCACCATCCTAGTTTATTCTAGTATTTTTTTTAAGGTTAAGATTTTTTCCTTTCCGTAGGATTAGACATGCTAGGGGTGGACACCATCCTAGTTTAATCTAGTTTAATTTTTCTTTAGGTTATGATTTTTCCTTTCCCTGGGATTAGACGTGCTTGTAGTGGACAACACCCTTCGTGGTAAAATCTTATTTTAATCTAATTTTCATTTTCTTTATTTTGGGTGGCACCATCCTAGTTTAATTTAATTTTCTTTTCCTTTAAGTTAGGATTATTCCTTTCCTTAGGACAATGCCCTTCGTGGTTCCATTCTATTTTAATTCAATTTTCTTTTCCTTTATATTTGGATTCTTCTTTTCTATAGGATTAGATTTGTTAGTAGTGTACAATACCCTTCATGGCCCCATACTAATTTAATTTAATTTTCTTTTCTTTTAGGTTATGGTTCTTTCTTTCCTTAGTACTAGACGTGTTAGTGGTCGACAATGCCCTTCATGGTACCATCCTAGTTTAATTCAGTTTTATTTCCTTTAGTTTTGAGTTCTTACTTTACTTAGGATTAGACATGCTAGGGGTGAATAATGCGCTTCGTGGCACTATCCTAATATAATATAATTTTTTTCCTTTAGGTTATGATTTTTCTTTTTTTTTTTCCTTAGATATAAAGGTGCTAGTGGGGGATGATTGATGCGAGCAAAAAATATAGGGACCCTATATTCTTCGATCACAAAAGACACGACGGACTTCTACGGATGAAATTGACTAAAGATGAGAAGAGGGATGAACAAACTCTTACATTTCAAATTAAGAAATAAAAAGAAATTAAAAACTCAAACTCGACTCGAGACAAAATGACGACACCCTAAAGTTGCTGCACTTAGAGAAGAGGGATACAGGTGGAGTGGCACTTGCGGAGAGACGAAAGAGATTAGAAGTCCGAGAAGAAAGGGTGGAAAGAGCCCGCAGGATTTTCAAGCAACCCACAGGTTAACAAAGATTTTTTTTTTCCAAAAATCACATATCACATTCACTTCTTCAAACATTACAATACCCCCCATATATAGGTATGAAAGGGGAAGACCAAAAGACATATTATATTAATTATAACAATAACCTAAACATCACAAGCATTAAACACCTAAATCCTCCCCCCCTTGCTCACGAAAATCAGCCCCAAACCAGGAACCGAAACAGCCACCGCGGGAGCCAAGGAGGCCGCGCGGGAGTCAAGGGTCCATGGCTTTGGGAAAGAGCCCAGGCACGGAAAAACTAGCGGCCGACCGGAATTCCATGGGGCAAAATGCAAAATACGAAAAGCCAAGGAGGAAGACAAAGGACCACCTCATGGGGAAAAGAAAATCTTGGAATTCCAAAGGCCGGTTTGGAATTCTAAGAGACAAACATAAATACTAACATAAAAATCATAAAAGACACTAATTAAAAGATAATAAATGAACTAAAATGTTAGCTCGTAATGAGCTAACCCTTAGTTCAATAAATGAATTAAAGTCTAGCTTATAAATGAACTAAAAGTTCAGCTTAAATATGATAAACTACTAGACTCAAGGGAAGCCAAAATTTGATTTATTTTGAACTAGTGTTGACTTCCCCTTTGTCTACATCAGACTCCCCTTCTGCGAATTCAGCTCCTGATGAATTGGTTGATGATTCTCTTGAGGCGGTGCATACTGTTCATCGATCTCCTTGAGTTTTTCACCAAACCTTTTCAGAATTTCTTCCTGTTCTTTTTCAAATTGCTGTTGCAGATACCTTTTGTACTTCTCAAATTTTTGATCACATAGGAACATGTGATATTGCAGTTTGTAGAGTCGATCTTGAAGTGGGTCAGTAGAATCTCCTTCTGTAGGTAATCATCTGTCCAATGGAAGTGGGACATCAGGATTATGTTGATTGCATTTATCCAGGAATGTAGCCATATTTCTGGTATTTTCCATTTTTTGACTCAATAAAAAATTACAAGACTCAATCTAAAAAACTTAAGACACAAAATAAGACTTTTTGATAAACTCGACAAACTCAGACTTGACTTGACTTGACAAAACAAAACTTGACAACCAAAATAAAATTTGACAACTAAATCCTAGGACTTCCTAACCTTCTCTGATACCAAAATGATGAGAGTAAAAAATATAGGGACCCTATATTCCTCGATCACAAAAGACACGACGGACTTCTACGGATGAAATTGACTAAAGATGAGGAAGAGGGACGAATAAACTCTTACATTTCAAATTAAGAAATAAAAAGAAATTAAAAACACAAACTCGACTCGAGACAAAATGACGACACCCTAAAGTTGCTGCACTTAGAGAAGAGGGATACAGGTGGAGTGGCATTTGCGGAGAGACGAAAGAGATTAGAAGCCCGAGAAGAAAGGGTGGAAAGAGCCTGTAGGATTTCCGAAGGGGATGAGAAAGAAGGGTGGAAAGAGCCGCAGGATTTCCAGGCAACCTGCAGGTTAATAAAGATTTTTTATTCCAAAAATCACATATCACATTCACTTCTTCAAACAATACAATACCCATATATATAGGTATGAAAGGGGAAGACCAAAAGACATATTACATTAATTATAACACTAACCTAAACATCACAAGCATTAAAACACCTAAATCCTCCCCCCTTGCTCACGGAAATCAGCCCCAAACTAGGAACCGAAACAGCCACCGCGGGAGCCAAGGAGGCCGCGCGGGAGCCAAGAGGCCATGGCCTCGGGAAAGAGCCCAGGCACGGAAAAACCAGGGGCCGTTCAAAATTCCATGGGACAAAATGCAAAATATGAAAAGCCAAGGAGGAAGCCAAAGGGCCACCTCATGGAGAAAAGAAAATCTTGGAATTCTAAAGGCCGGTTTGGAATTCCAAGAGACAAACATAAATACTAAAATAAAAAGCATAAAAGACATTAATTAAAAGTTAATAAATGAACTAAAATGTTAGCTCATAATGAGCTAACCCTTAGTTTAATAAATGAACTAAAGTCCAGCTCATAAATGAACTAAAAGTTCAGCTCAAATATGATAAACTACTAGACTCAAGGGAAGCCAAAATTTGATTTATTTTGGACTAGTGTTGACCATCCCTTTGTCTACATCAATGATAACGTCCTTCGTGACACAATCCTAGTTTTAATCCAATTATCTTTTCCTTTAGGTTAGGATTCTTTTTTTCATTAGGATTAGACGTGCTAGTGGCGGACAATGATGCCCTTTGTGGCACCATACTAGTTTAATCCAATATTCTTTTCCTTTAGGTTAAGATTCTTCTTTTTCGTAGGATTAGACATGTTAGCGGTGGATAATGCCCTTCATTTCACCTTCCAAGTTTAATTCAAAATTCTTTTCCTTTAGGTTAGGATTCTTCATTTCCTTAGGATTAGACGTACTAGTGGTGGATAATTCCCTTCGTGGTACAATCTTATTTCAATTCAATTTTCTTTTGTTTAGGTTTGGATTTTTTCTTTCAGTAGAATTTGATGAGCTAGGGTTGATTAACGCGCTTTATGGCACTATCCTAGTTTACTCCATTTATTTATTTTAGGTTAGGATTTTTCCTTTCCTTAGGATTAAATGTGCTAGTGGGGGATAATGCATTTAGTGGTACCATCCTAATTTTAACTCAATTATATTTTCTTTTAGGATAGTTTTCTTCGTTTCCTTAGGATAGACGTGTTAGTGTTGGACAATGCCCTTAATGACACCATCCTAATTTAATCTTATATTCTTTTCCTTTAGGTTAGAATTCTTCCTTTTTGTAGGATTAGACGTGCTAGTCGTGTATAATGCCATTTGTGCCTCCAAACTAGTTTAATACAATTTTCTTTTAATTTAGGTTTGGATTGTTCTGTTCTTTAGGATTAGACGTACTAGTGATGGAATTCGTGGAACCATCCTAGTTTTAATCTAGTTTTCTCTTCCATTATATTATGATTCTTTCTTTCCTTAGGATTAGACAACTGAGCGGTAGATAACGCCATTCGTGGCACAATCCTAATTTAATTTAATTTTTTTTTCCTTTAGGTTAGATTTCTTCCTTTTCTTAGGATTAGACGTACTAGTGGTGGACAATGCCCTTTGTGGCACCATCCCAGTTTAACTGAGTATTCTTTTCCTTTATGTTAGGATTGTTCCTTCCCGTAGGATTAGACGTTCTAGTCGTGCACAACGCCTTTTCGTGGCACTATGATAGTTTAATCCAGTTTTCTTTTCATTTAGGTTATAATTTTTTCTTTCCTGAGTTTTAGATGTGCTAGTGGTGGACATTGCCTTTCCTGGCACCATACTAGTTTAATCCAATTTTCTTTTTCTTTTATGTTAGGATTCATCCTTTTCTTAAGATTAGATGTGATAGTAGTGGAAAATGCACTTAGTAGTATCATCCTTGCTTAATTTATTCTTCTTTTCCTTTAGGTTAGGATTCTTTCATTCATAAGGATTAGACGCGCTAGTGGGGATAACGCCCTTCAAGGGACCATCCTAGTTTAATAAAAAATTTTGTTTTTCTTTAGGTTAGAATTTTTTGCTTTCCTTAGGATTAGATGTGCTAGAAATGGATAACGTCCTTCATGGCCCCAAACTTTCTTTAATCCAGTTTCCTTTACCTCTAAGTTAGGATTCTTTCTTTTCTTAGGATTAAACATGCTAGTCATAGATAACGCACTTCGTGGCACCTTCCAAGTTTAAAACTAGTGTTTTCTTTTAGGTAAGAATTCTTCATTTTCTTAGGATTATACGTGCTAGTGGTAGACAATACCCTTCGTGGCATCATCCTAGTTTAATCCAATTTTTCTTTAGGTTAAAATTCATCCTTTCCGTTGGATTAGACATTCTAGTCGTGTACAACACCCACCATAATCTGGGATTCTTTTCATTTATGGTAAGATACTTCATTTCCATTGGATTTGACACGGTAGTGGTGGACAATGCCCTTCGCGGAACCATCCTAGTTTAATCTAGTTTTCCTTTCCTTTATGTTTGAATTCTTATTTTTCTTAAAATTAGATGAGCTAGGATTCGATAACGCGATTCGTGGCACTATCCTAGTTTAATCTTTTTTTTTTCCTTTATATTAGGATTTTTCCTTTTCTTAGGATTAAAAGTGTTAGTGGGGGATAACACCTTTTATGGCACCTTCCTTGTTTTATTCCAGTTGTCTTTTCCATTATGATAGGATTCTTTCTTTCCTTAGGATTTGACATGCTAGTGGTGGACAATGCCTTCATGACACCATCCTAGTTTGATCCAAAATTCTTTTCCTCTATGTTAGGATTCTTCCTTTTCGTAGGATTAGATGTACATGTTGTGTAGCACCATACTAGTTTAATCCTATTTTCTTTTCATTTAGGTTATGATTCTTGCATTCCTCAGTATTAGACGAGTAAGTGGTGCATAACGCCCTTCGTGGCACCATAATAGTTTAATCTAGATTTCTTTTTTTATTTTAGGATTCTTCTTTTTCGTAGGATTACACGAGCTAGGGGTGGAAAATGCCCTTTGTGGCACCATCCTAATTTTATCAATTTTTTTCCTCTAGGTCAATATTCTTCCTTTTCTTAGGATTTGACATACTAGTGGTGGACTATGTCCTTCATAGCACCATCCTAGCTTAATCCAAATTTTCTTTTCTTTTAGGTTAACATTCTTTCTTTCGTTAGAATTAGACGTGCTTGTGGTGAATAATGCCCTTCATTGTGTCATCCAAGTTTAATACAATTTTCTTTTTCTCTTTGGTTAGCATTCTTCCTTTATTAAGGATTAGACGTGCAAGTGTTGGCTAACGACATTCATGATAGCATCTTAGTTTAATCCAGTTTTCTTTAGCTTTAGGTTATAATTTTTTCTTTCCTTAGGATTACATGTGCTAGTAGTGGATAACACCCTTCGTAGGATCATTTTAGTTTAATCATGTTTTTATTTTCTTTATTTTATGATTCTTCATTTCCATAGGATATGATGTGCTAGTTGTGGATAACGCCCTTCGTGGCACCATCCTAGTTTAATCATGTTTTCTTTTCCTTTTTGTTAGGATTCTTCATTTCCATAGGATTAGACGTGCTAGTGGTGGATGACACCTTTCATGGCAGCATCATTGTTTATTCCAGTTTTCTATTCCTATAGGTTAGGATTTTACCTTTCCTATGGATTAAAAATGCTAGTAGTGGATAACGCAATTCGTGGCACCATCCTTATTTTAATCCTGCTTCTTTTCCATTAGGTTAAGATTATTCCTTTCCATAGGATTATACGTGCGAGTGGTGGATAACGCCCTTTGTGGCACCATCATCGTTTAATCTAGTTTTCTATTCCTATAGGTTAGGATTTTACCTTTCCTATAGATTAAAAGTGCTAGTGGTGGATAACGCCTTTCGTGGCACTATCCTTATTTTAATCCAGTTTTTTTTCCATTAAGTTAAGATTATTTATTTTCATAGGATTATACGTGCGAGTGGTGAATAACGCCCTTTGTGGCACCATCATCGTTTAATCCAATTTTCTTTTCATTTAGCTTAGGATTATTCATTTCCTTAGTACTAGACATGTTAGTGGTGAACAATACCTTAGTGGGGCCATCCTAGTTTAATGTAGTTTTCTTTTCCTTTATGTTTGGATTCATCTTTTTGTAGGATTAGATTTGTTAGTCGTATACAATGCCGTTCGTGACACTATACCAGTTTAATCTAGTTTTTTATTTCATTTATGTTAGAATTCTTCCTTAGGATTTGACATATTAGTGGTGGGCAATGCCCTTTGTGGCACCATCCTAGTTTAATATAATATTCTTTTCCTTAAGGTTAGGATTCTTCCTTAAGGTGGACAATACCTTAGTGGCGCCATCCTAGTTTAATGTAGTTTTCTTTTCATTTTATGTTTGGTTTCATCTTTTTGTAGGATTAGATTTGTTAGTCGTATTCAATGCCGTTCATGACACTATACCAGTTTAACCTAGTTTTTATTTCATTTATGTTAGAATTCTTCCTTAGGATTTGACATATTAGTGGTGGGCAATGCCCTTTGTGGCACCATCCTAGTTTAATACAATATTCTTTTCCTTAAGGTTAGGATTCTTCCTTTTCATAGGATTAGACATCCTAGTTGTGTATAACGTCCTTCATGGAATCATACTAGTTTAATCTAGTTTTCTTTTCATTTAGGTTAAAAATATTTCTTTCCTTAGGATTACACGTGCTAGTGATGGACAATGCTCTTTGTGGCTCCATCTTAGTTTAATCAAATATTCTTTTCCTTTAGGTTAGAAATTCTTCCTTTTCGTATGATTAGATGTGCTAGTCGTGTATAACGCCATTCATGGAACCATACTAGTTTATTCCATTTTTTTTCATTTAGGTTAGGATTTTTCCGTTCTTTAGATTTAGAAGTGCTAGTGGTGGATAATGCTCTTCGTGACACCATCCTAGTTTAACACAGTTTTTTTTTAGGTTAGAATTTTCCTTACCTCAGGATTAGACATGCTAGTGGTGCCTAAAAACCTTTGTAGCACAATCCTAGTTTTAATACAATTTTTTTTTTTTTTAAGGTTAGCATTATATCATTCCTTAGAATTTTAAGTGCTTGTGGTGGATAATGCCCTTCATGGTACCATGCTAGTTTAATCTAGTTTTTTTTTTTTCTTTAGGTTAACATTTTTTCTTTCCTAAGGTTTAGATGTTCAAGTCGTGCGCCCTTCGTGGCACCATTCTACTTTAATCCAATTTTCTTTTTTGTAGGTTAGGATTCTACATTTTCGTAGGATTAGACATTCTAGGGGTGGACAACACTCTTCTTGGCACCATCCTAATTTATTCTATTTTTTTAAAACTTTAAGATAGGATTTTTCATTTCTTTAAGATTAAACGTGCTAATGGTGGGTTATGCCCTTCGTGGAACCATCATAGTTTTAATTTAGTTTTCGTTTCCTTTAGGTTAGAATTATTTTTTTCCTGAAAATTTGACGTGCTAGTGGTGAATAACTCCCATCATGGCACAAACCTAGTTTAATCATGTTTTGTTTTACTTTTGGTTAACATTCTTCATTTCTTAAAGATTAGATTTTTACGTGGTGGATAACGCCCTTTTTTGAATAATTCTAGTTTAATCCAATTTATTTTTCTTTCGACTATGATTCTTCCTTTCCTTAGGATTAAACATACTAGTGGTAGATAATGCCCTTCATGAACTCATTTTAGTTTAACCCAATTTTTATTTCCTTTATGTTAGGATTCTTTTTTTTCATAGGATATGACGTGCTAGTGGTGAATTATGCCCTTTAACATACCATCATAATTCAATCCAATTTTTGTTTTCTTTAGGTAATTATTTTCCTTTACTTTAAATTAGACGTATTTGTGGTGGATAGCGCTCTTCGTTCAACCATTATAGTTTTAAGCCAGTTTTTAATTGTTTTAGGTTAGGATTCTTCCTTTCGTGTGGTGGATAATATCCTTCATGGCACCATCTTAGATTATTCCATTTTTCTTTTCCATCAGGTCAAGATTTTTATTTTGCATTGGATTAAACGTGCTAGTGGTGGATAACGTCCTTCATTGCACCATTCTAATTTAATACAATTTTCTTTTACTTTGGTTATGATTTTACCTTTTCGTAGGATTAAAAGTGTTACTGGTGGATAATGCCCTTGGTGGCACCATCCTTGTTTTAATCCAATATTTATTTCTATTAGGTTAGGATTTCTTCCTTTCCTTAGGTGTAGACGAGCTAGTGGTGGACAAAGTCCTTCGTGGCACAATCCTAATTTAACCAAATTTTCTTTTCCTTTTAGTTCGGATAATTCCTTTTCTTAGGATTAGACGTAGTAGTGGTGTACAATGTCTTTCGTGGAATTATCCTAGTTTAATCTAGTTTTTCTTTAGGTTAGAATTCATCCTTTCCTTATGATTAGACATTCTAGTCATGTACAATGCTCTATGTGGCACCATACTAGTTTAACCCAGTTTTCTTTTCATTTAGATTAGAATACTTCCTTGCCTTAGGATTAGATGTGCTAGTTGTAGACAATGCCTTTCATGGAGCCATTTTAGTTTAATCTAGTTTTCTTTTTCTATTAAGTTAGGATTCTTTCATTCCTTAGGATTAGTTGTGCTAATGGTGGATAATACCCTTCGTTGCACCATCCAACTTTAATCCAATTTTCTTTTTGATTAGGTTAGGATTTTTCTTTTCCATAAGATTAGACATGCTTGTGGTTAAAAATGCCTTTCGTGCCCCCATCCTAGTTTAATATAATATTCTTTTCCTTTAGGTTAGGATTATTCCTTTCCTTGGAATTAGATATACTAGTGGGGGATAACGCCCTTCGAGGCAGTATCATAATTTACTCAAATTTTCTATTCCTTTAGTTTAGAGTTTTTCCTTTCCTTAAGATTATATATACATGTGAATAACGCCCTTAGTGGCACCAATAGGGGTGTCAATATTGGACACGCCCCGAAAACCCGACTTGAACCCGACCCTAAAATTTCGGGTTTGTTTTAACCTAAACCGGCTTGTGTTCGGGTTAGGGTTTTCATCCCGTTTGCAAAATCGGGTCAGGTTAGGGTTGACCCAAAAACCCGGTAATGACCCGGAATGACTTGCTGTCCGCCCTGACCGGGCCTGACCAAAGTTGCCCACGTTGCGTTGCGAATTTGCGTGTCATGCATCTTTTTTCCAGTCACATGTCTGCATCTGCCCGCCCCGGTACTACCCGCCTGCCCGCTGCGCCGTTGCATGTCTGCCTAACGCGTCCCGCTGCGAACGGCGAACCCACCTTGTCCCGCACCGCTGCCCGCTTGTAGTGGATAATGGGTCGTGTCAGGTTGACCCGAACCCGAAGCGTGTCAAGTTCAGGTCCGGAAAATGGACCCATTTGCCAAAATGGGTAGGGTTCGGGTTGACTCGAATGATGCCGGGTCAGTTCTGGGTTTGACCTGAACCCGACCCATGACACAAAATTGACACCCCTAGGCACCAACCTTGTTTTAGTCCAGTTTACTCTTCTTTTAAGTTAAGGTTCTTCCTTTTCTATGGATTAGACGTGCTAGTGGCACCATCAAAGTTTAAAACTAATATTCTTTTTCTTTAGGTTAGAATTTTTAATTTCCATAGAATTATTAGACGTGCTAGTGGGGGACGTGACTCTTCATGGCACCAATCTCGTTTATTACAATTTTTTTTTTTTACTTTAGGTTAGGATTCTTCATTTCCTTATGATTTGATGTGGTAGTGGTTGTTAATGCTCTTCATGGCACCATCCAGTTTAGTCCAATTTTTTTTTCCTTTAGATTAGTATTTTCCTTTTCTTAAGATATTAGATGTATTAGTGTTGGATAGCGCCCTTCATGTCAACTTCCTATTTTTAATCCAATTTAATTTTCATTTAGGTCAGGATATTTCCTTTCCTTAGAATTAAGTCCTTTAATTTTTCTTTTGGTGGATAAATTTCTTTTTGGCACCATCCTATTTTAATCTAGTTTTTTGTTAGATTAGGATTCTTTATTTTCTTAGGATTAGCGTGTGAGTGGTGGATAATATCCTTAATGACACCATCCTAGTTTAATCAATTTTCCTTTTCCTTTAGGTTATGATTTTTTCTTTCCTTAGGGTTAGACATGCTAGTGGTGGATAACGCCGTTTGTGGCCCAATCCTAATTTAATTCAGTTTTCTTTTCATTTAGGATATGATTATTCCTTTCCTTAGGATTTAACGTACCATGCCTTTCATGGCACCATCTTAATTGTCATCCAATTTTCTTTTCCTTTAAGTTAGCATTCTTTCTTTCCTTAGAATTAGAATTGCTAGTAGTGGATAATGCCCTTCGTGGCGCTATCCTAGTTCAATCAAATTTTCTTTTCACTTAGGTTAACATCTTCATGTCCTAAGGATTAGATGTTTACACGGTGGATAACACCCTTTGTAGAACCATCCTAGTTTAATCCAGTTTTCTTTTCGTTCAGGTTAGGATTCTTCCTTTTCTTAGGATTAGACATGCTAGTGGTAGACAACGCCAGTCATGACACCATCATAATTTAATCCAATTTTTTTTTCCCATTAGGTTAGGATTGTTCATTTCCTAAAGATTAGATATGCTAGTGGAGGATAACTCCCGTTGTAGCATCATCCTAATTTAATCATGTTTTTTTTCCATTAGGTTAGGATTTTCCTTTACGTAGGATTAGATGTTTCGGTGGTGGATTTTATGGCACCATCGTAGTGTTAATCTAATTTTCTTTTTTCCTTTAGGTTAGGATTCTTCCTTTTCATAGGATTAGGCGTGCCAGTGGGGGATAACGTCATTCGTGGCACCATCCTAGTTTAATCTAATTTTCTTTTCCTTTAGGTTTTGATTCTTCCTTTCCCTAAGATTAGATGTCTTAGTGATGGAAAACACTCTTCATGGCACCATCCTAATTTAAACCAATTTTCTTTTCCTTTTGATTAGAATTCTTCCTTTCTATAGGATTTGTCGTGCTAGTAATGTACAACGCCCTTTGAGGAACCATATTAGTTTAATCTAGTTTTATTTTTATGTAGGTTAGGATTCTTCCTTTTTTGAGGATTAGACGTGCTAGAAGTTGATAACGTCCTTCAAGGCACCATCCTAATTTAATCAAATTTTCTTTTCCTTAATGATAATATTCTTCCTTTTTGTAGGATTAGATGTCATAGTGGTTAACAATGCTCTTCGTGGCACTATCCTAGTTTAATTCAATTTTATTTTCTTTTAGGTTAGGATTCTTCCAATTCTTAGGATTGGATGTGCTAGTGGAGAATAACGCCCTTTGCAACACCATCCTAATTTAATCATATTTTTTTTCCATTAGGTTAAGATTTTCCTTTCCTTAGGATTATATGTGCCGGTGGTTGATAACACCATTCGTTGCCCCATCCTAGTTTACTCTACTTTTCTTTTCTTTAGGTTTGGTTTATTCCTTTTATTAGGATTAGACATGTTAGTGGTGGATAACGTCCTTCGTGGCACCATCCTAATTTAATACAATTTTACTTTTCCTTTAGGTTAGGATTCTTCCTTTCTATAATATTAGATGTATTAGTCGTGTATAATGCCCTTCTTGACACTAAAAGTAGTTTAATTCAGTTTTCAATTCCTTTTAGTTGGTCTTTTTTCTTTTCTTAGGATTAGACGTGGAAATGGTGGATAATGCCCTTCGTGGTAACATCCTAGTTTAATCAAGTTTTCTTTTACTTTAGATTAGATTTTTTTCTTTCTTTAAAATTAAAAGTGTTTGTGGTGGATAGCGCCATTTGTGACACCATCCTAGGTTTAATCCAGTTTTCTTTTTTCCTTCAGGTTAGGATTCTTCATTTGCTTAGGATTAGGTGTGCTAGTGGGGGATAATGCCCTTCGTGCCACCATCATAGTTTAATCTAGTTTTCTTTTTCTTTAGATTAGGATTCTTCATTTCCTTAGGATTAGACATGCTAGTAATGTACAACACCCTTCGAGGTACGATACTGTTATGCCGGTCCAGCTTGGACCGGCTCACCCTGGACTGGCCCAGCCGGTCCGGGCCTATGCGCGACGGAAGAAGGCGGACGGGAGAGGGGGAACCGGGGTGGGCTCAAGTGTTTTCAAATTGAAATGAAACATGTTTTGGAGGGAGAATGAAGGGTAGAGAAGTCCTTTTGCTTCTAATTTGAATTAGAGTGGATTAAATAGGGAGTTATGAGGAGAGAAGTTTTTTATCTTGTTTTTGAAAGAAAGTTTGAGTTCTAGGTCTTCTTGCTTGGGCTCTCGGCGTTGCCGGAGATTGTAGGAGAGTTGTTCTTCCTCTCGAATTGAAGAACATTGTATCGAGCTTTGGTTTTGATTGCCTACTAGTGGAATACAATCGTTTATAATTGTTTTCCTACAAGTTTCTTCCCTATTTCCGCTGTTTTTGCACATCGATTTGGGTTAGGTTTGCTTGCGAACTCAAGTATTACCTTAGGGTTACTTGCGAACTCAAGTATTTCCTATCAAATTGGTATCAGAGCAAGATCCGGGCGGTGGAGGGTGGCTTTTATCCAGTAATCGCTGCAGATTTTGCTGATTTTGGGGAGGATCTGAAGGCATCTCGTCATTTTCCATGGCATCTAAGCGAGTAGAAGTCTTGGAGACCGAGATGGGGCAACTTAAAGCGGATCTGGAGGAGAAGATGGCCACATTGAGCGAGAATGTGGAAGGGAAATTCGTGGCGTTGGAAGAGATGATGAAGAAGTTGTTGGAAGGGCAAGCAAGGGCTGTGCCGGGGGAGGAAAGAGTAGAAGGGAGTGGGAGCAGGGGGAAGGAGAAGGTGAATCCAGACGAGGAAGAGGAGGTGGGACTGTTTAACAGCAGCGGAAGGATGCCACCTCGGGAGTCCATCAGGCGAGAAGAGCATGAAAGAAGGAGAGACTTCAGGGAAGAAAGAGAGGATGATTGGCGTCGCCGGCGGCCCGATCCAGTGGACCGGCCATGGGGAATCCAGAATCACCCTGGCGGAGCGCGAGGGGAAGATGGCTATCGGCGACCGAGGAGGGATGATGAGCCCCGATATGGAGAGAGGGGAACTTGGGAAGACCCCATTGCATGGGACAGAGGAGGCCATGGGGGAAATAGGGCATACGGGGTGGACACGAGAGCCAGAAAGCTGAAAATGCCCGTGTTCGAAGAAGGAAATGTGGATGAATGGATCCACAAGGTAGAGAGGTATTTTGCAGTAAATGGCCTGATGGAGGAGGAGAGATTGTTGGCGGCTAGCATGTGCTTGGAAGGGGCGGCTTTTTCATGGTTCAAATACATGGAGAAGTGGGATCCGGTGAGGACTTGGAGGGACTTCAAGGAGGCGATCAGGGAGAGATTCAGGGGGGGCAGCCCATGGGAGATATCAGAACAGTTCTACGCCCTCACTCAAGAGGGAACAGTGGAAGAGTACCGGAAGAAATTTGAGAGTCTGGTGGGTGACATGGAGGGATTATCGAACAGTACTCTGGGGGGAAACTTTATGAAGGGCCTTAAGCCAGAAATTAGAGATGCGGTGAAGGTAATGAGACCGAGGGACTTGAGGGAGGCCATGGAGTTGGCTCAACTGGTGGAGAACCAGAAGACCAACGCCCGAAGTTGGCGGAACAACCACTCAGGGGGTCCTACCAGGACAACTACCACTTACTTGGCTCCAAAAGGACCAACCCCTAGTGTCCTTAGAGAAAGTGGTAAGGAGAAGAGCGGGGTGACCAGATCTGCGGGGAGTTTCAAGAGATTGACCGAGGAGGAGATGCAGGAGAAGAGGGCCAAAGGCCTTTGTTTCAGATGTGAGGAGAAGTTTGTTCCAGGGCACCGGTGCAAGGATCGCGCTCTTCGGGCTCTCACCGTCTATATAGACGAGGCGCCTGAGGAGGGTGATGCTTCAGATGAGGAGCAGATTGATCACCAGTTGGAGGTAGCCGAGGTATCCCTAAATTCTGTGATGGGATTCACTCCTAGCCATACGATGAAGGTGAAAGGGAAAATACTTGGGAGGGAGGTAGTAGTGTTGATCGACAGTGGAGCCACCCACAATTTCATATCCGCTCAGGTAGCGGAGGAGCTGGGAATGGAGCCTACTGAGACAGGCAGTTATGGAGTAATGATGGGGACAGGGAAGATTGAGTCCAGCACTGGGATCTGCAAGGGGGTGGAGATGAGACTACAGGAGATTAGGGTGGTGGAGGACTTCCTACCCCTGAGGTTGGGTAGCACAGACGTCATTCTGGGCATGAAGTGGCTACAGACCTTGGGTGAAACCAAGGTAAACTGGGGAACTATGGTGATGGAACTGATGGTAGAGGGAAAGAGGGTGAAGCTGAAAGGAGAACCAGGATTATCCAGAGCTGGAGTGTCTCTCAGGTCGATGGTGAAGATGATCCATGAAGAAGGAGGAGGGTTCCTTGTGGAGTTGCAGAGCTTGGAAGATCGTCAGGAGGAGGAAGACAAACACATTCCTGTGTCAGTTCAGCCCTTTCTGAAGGAATTTGAGGATGTGTTCCAACCTCCGGTGGGACTACCACCTGACAGAGAACGGGAGCACCAGATTATCTTGAAGGAGGGGGTATCCCCTATCAGTGTGAGACCTTACAGATACCCTCAGATGCAGAAAGATGAGATTGAGAAGCTGGTGGGAGAAATGCTAGAAGGAGGGATCATTCAGCCCAGTGTGAGTCCTTTCTCTAGCCCAGTTCTACTGGTAAAAAAGAAGGATGGGAGTTGGAGGTTCGGTGAGGATTACAGAGCCCTCAACAAGGAGACAGTGCCTGACAAATTTCCCATCCCTGTGATTGACGAGTTGATGGATGAGCTACATGGAGCCGTTTTATTCACCAAGATTGATCTAAAGTCAGGCTATCATCAGATCAAGATGAGGAAGGAAGATGTGCAGAAGACAGCCTTCAGGACTCATGAGGGCCACTACGAGTTCCTGGTGATGCCTTTTGGCCTCACCAACGCACCAGCCACATTCCAGGCATTGATGAACCGAATCTTCAAGCCACACCTTCGCAGGTTTGTGTTGGTGTTTTTTGATGACATTCTCATCTATAGCAGGACTGAGAAGGAACACCTAGAGCACCTGAGAGTGGTGTTGGGGGTGCTGAGGGAGCATCAGCTAAAAGCCAACTTCAAGAAGTGTGACTTCGCTCAGGCACAAGTGGAGTACCTGGGGCATGTGATATCTCAGGAGGGAGTGGCTGCGGATCAGTCCAAAATAGAGGCAATGTTAGCCTGGCCTCAACCCAAGACCTTGAAGGGGCTCAGAGGGTTTTTGGGACTGACTGGCTACTACAGGAGGTTCGTGAGAGGATACAGCACCATAGCAGGACCGCTGACAGAACTGCTGAAGAAGGATAATTTTTTATGGGGGGAAGCAGCTTTTGAGGCTTTTGAGAAGCTGAAGAAGGCCATGACGACGGTGCCCGTACTTGCTCTGTCAGACTTCAATCAGGTGTTTGTGTTGGAGACAGATGCTTCAGGCTATGGATTGGGGGCAGTGTTGATGCAGAACCATAGAGCCATAGCTTACTTCAGTCAGATACTGTCGTCCCGGGCTAGGCTGAAGTCGGTCTATGAGAGAGAGCTAATGGCGATTATGCTGGCCATCCAAAAGTGGAGACCCTATTTATTGGGCAGACATTTTATTGTCAGGACTGATCAAAGGAGCCTGAAATACTTGCTAGAGCAGAGGATGGTCACAGAAGAGCATCAGAGGTGGTTGTCCAAGCTGCTCGGATATGATTTTGAGATCCACTATCGGCCAGGATTAGAAAATAAGGCAGCAGATGCCTTATCACGCTGTATGGGGGAGCTCCAGGGAATTGCTGTATCAGTACCGGTTCTGATTGATTGGGGAGCCATCAAAGAGGAAAGCATCCAGAATGAGGAGCTAAGGAGAATCAAAGAAGAGGTGCTATCAGATGAAAACAGCCACCCAGGCTACTCAGTTGTGGGAGAAAGACTGTACTATCAGGGAAGGAGTGTGATCCCTAGGTCTTCCATTCATATTCCCCAACTGCTACAGGAATTTCATGGGAGTGCCATAGGAGGGCATTCAGGAGTGCAGAAAACCTATAGCCGGTTAGCTGCGGAATTGTACTGGAAGGGGATGAGGAAAGACATAGAAGAAATGGTGGCTAAGTGCGATACCTGCCAGAGGAATAAGTACATGACGATGGCACCCGGGGGATTACTACAGCCCCTGGCCCTATCAGAGAAGGTTTGGGAGGAGATCACTATGGATTTCATTGATGGGCTTCCAAAATCAGAGGGATATACTGTTATATTTGTAGTGGTCGACAGACTGAGCAAATATGCTCATTTCATTCCCTTAAGACACCCGTACACAGCGGTGTCTGTAGCAGCAGCATTTGTGAGGGAGATAGTCCGCCTGCATGGGGTACCAGAGTCTATTGTGTCGGATAGGGACAAGGTGTTCCTGAGTCATTTTTGGAGGGAGTTATTTAGGATGCAAGGCACAGTATTGAAGAGGAGCACAGCATATCACCCACAGACTGATGGGCAGACGGAGGTGGTGAATAGAAGCCTGGAGACATACTTGAGATGCTTTGTGTCTGAGACACCAAAGCAGTGGGCCAAATGGCTGGCCTGGGCAGAATATTGGTATAACACCTCCTCTCACTCGGCTACCAAGATGACACCTTTTAAGGTGTTATATGGAAGAGACCCCCCACACCTGGTACACTATAGCCATAGGAGTACTCCAGTATCTGTAGTGGATCAGCATCTGAAGGAAAGAGATCAAGTGTTGGATGAGCTCAAGAGGCATATTCTCAGAGCCCAACAGATTATGAAGAAACAGGCGGACAGTAAAAGGAGGGATATACAATTTGGAGTTGGAGACAAGGTCTACTTGAAGATCCGACCATACAGACAGAGGACTGTATCCCAGAGGAGAAATGAGAAGCTGGCAGCAAGATATTTCGGCCCTTTCGAAGTGGAGGAGAAAATCGGGGAGGTAGCATACAGGTTGAGGCTTCCTTCAACAGCCAGAATACATCCCGTTTTTCATGTATCACAGTTGAGGAAAGTGGTGGGGGAACATGCAGTAAGCCCAGAGCTGCCCAGCACATTGAGGGAAGACATGGAAGTGACACTGGAGCCTCTAGCGGTAGAAGGAGTGCGCATCAATGAAAAGGGGGAAAAGGAAGTGAAGATCAGGTGGAACGGCCTCCCAGATTATGAGGCCACATGGGAGCCATTGGAGAGAATTGCCATACAGTTCCCTGCCTTCCACCTTGAGGACAAGGTGGTACTTTGGGAGGGGGGTAATGTTATGCCGGTCCAGCTTGGACCGGCTCACCCTGGACCGGCCCAGCCGGTCCGGGCCTATGCGCGACGGAAGAAGGCGGACGGGAGAGGGGGAACCGGGGTGGGCTCAAGTGTTTTCAAATTGAAATGAAACATGTTTTGGAGGGAGAATGAAGGGTAGAGAAGTCCTTTTGCTTCTAATTTGAATTAGAGTGGATTAAATAGGGAGTTATGAGGAGAGAAGTTTTTTATCTTGTTTTTGAAAGAAAGTTTGAGTTCTAGGTCTTCTTGCTTGGGCTCTCGGCGTTGCCGGAGATTGTAGGAGAGTTGTTCTTCCTCTCGAATTGAAGAACATTGTATCGAGCTTTGGTTTTGATTGCCTACTAGTGGAATACAATCGTTTATAATTGTTTTCCTACAAGTTTCTTCCCTATTTCCGCTGTTTTTGCACATCGATTTGGGTTAGGTTTGCTTGCGAACTCAAGTATTACCTTAGGGTTACTTGCGAACTCAAGTATTTCCTATCAGATACAAGTTTAATTTAGTTTTCTTTTCCTTTCCTAAGAATTTGATGTGCAAGTGGTGGATAACATCATTTGTGGCATAATCTTTGTTTAATCCAGTTTTTTTTTCCTTAGGTTAGGATTATTCCTTTCTTTAGAATTAAACGTGATACTTGTGGATAATGCCCTTCGTGGCACCATCCTATTTTAATCCAATTTTATTTTTCTTTACGTTAGGATTTTCCTTACCTTGTGATTAGACATGCTAGTAGTGCCTAAAAACCTTCGGAGGACCATCATACTTTTAGTACAATTTTTTTCCTTTTGGTTATCATTCTATCTTTTCTTAGAATTATACGTGCTAGTGCTGGATAATGCCCTTCGTGGCTCTATCCTAGTTTATTCCAGTTCTTTTTGTTTAGGTTAACATTTTTCTTTTCCTAAGGATTTGATATTCAATTGGTGTATAATGACCTTCGTGGAACAATCATAGTTTAGTCTAGTTTTTTTTCCTTTAGGTTAGGATTCTAGCTTTCCATCGGATTAGACGTTCTAGGGGTGGACAATACCCTTCGTAGCACCATTCTAATTTAATCTAGTTTTCTTTTACTCTAGGTTATGATTCTTCCTTTTGACTAGACGTGCTTGTGGTGGACCATGTCCTCGTGACACCATCCTAGTTTTAATTTAGTTTTCTTTTCCTTTATGTTAGAATTGTTTCTTTCCTTAGAATTTGATATGCTAGTATTGAATAAAGCCCTTCGTGGCATCATCCTATTTGAATCTAGTTTTCATTTCCTATTGGTTAGCATTCTCCCTTTTCAAAGGATTAGTCGTGCAAGTGGTGAATATCGCCCTTCATTACACCATCATAGTTTTATCCAGTTGTTTTTCTCTTTAAGCTTGTATTCTTTTTTTCCTTAGGACAATACATCGAGCTTGTTGTGTGATAGAAAAGTACCCCTCAAAATTAAGGAAAAATTCTATAAGATGGTGGTGATGCCTGCAATGCTTTATGGTGTCGAATGTTGGCCATAAACAGAAGCATAAAACGGCAGCCTTTCGATGACCCGATAGGAAAGTAGATGCATTAGATTTGACTTATGTTAAGAAAGGTAAAGGCAGACCTAAAAATACTTGGTTAAAAAATATTAGAAATGATCTTTTTTTATTAGATTTAAATGAGAATTTAACTTTTAATATGACATAATGAAGAAAAAAAGATTCATGTAGCTGACCCCACATAGTAGGATAAAGGCTTGATGTTGTTATTTTAAGTTTGGATTCTTCCTTTATGTAATATTAGATATGCTAGTCGTGTACAATGCCCTTCTTGGCACGATAATAGTTTAATCTAGTTTTCAACTCCTTTTAGTTAGGCTTCTTCCTCTCCTTAGGATTAGATATGGAAGTGGTGAATAATGCCCTTCGTGGCAACATCCTAGTTTAATCAAGTTTTCTTTTCCTTTAAATTAGAATTTTTTTTCATTAGGTTTAAAAGTGTTAGTGGTGGATAGTGCCCTTTGTGTCACCATTCTAGTTTTAACTCAGTTTTTTTTTTCCTTCAGGCTTAGGATTCTTCCTTTCCTTAGAATTAGGCATGCTGGTGGGAGATAAAGCCTTTCGTGGCACCATTCTAATTTAATATGATTTTCTTTTCTTTTAGGTTATGATTCTTCCTTTCTGTAGGATTAGATATGCTAGTCATGTATAACACCCTTTGAGGCATCATACTTTTTTAATCTAGTTTTCTCTTCCTTTTGGTTAGAATGCTTTCTTTCCTTAGGGTTAGACATGCTAGTTGTTGATTATACCCTTTGTGACACTATCCTAGTTTAATCACGTTATCTTTTTTCTTTTAGAGTAGGATTATTCCTTCCTTAGGATTAGGCGTGCTAGTGGTGGATAACGCCCTTTGTAGCTCTATCATTTTTTAACCTAGTTTTCTTTCCCTTAGAATATGATGTGCTAGTGGTGGTACAATATCCTAGTTTAATCCATTGTCTTTTCTAATGGGTTAGGATTCTTCTTTTCTATAAGATTAGATGTGCTAGTGGTGAATAACGTCCTTCGTGGCACCATTCTAATTTAATCCAATTTTCTTTTCCTTTAGATTAGCAATTTTCCTTTCATAGGATTTGATGCGCAAGTGGTGAATAACTCCCTTTGTGCCACCATCATAATTTAATCCAGTTTTTTTCCCTTAGGTTTGGATTTTTATTTTCCTTAAAATTAGATGTGATAGTTGTGGATAATGTCCATCTTGGCACCATATTGTTTAATCCCATTTTATTTTCCTGTAGGTTAGGATTTTCCTTTCCTTAGGATTAAACATGCTAGTGGAGCGTAAAACCCTTCGTGGCACAATTCTAGTTTTATTCAAATTTTCTTTTGTTTTAGGTTAGCATTTTATCTTTCCTTAGAATTGTACGTGCTAGTGGTAGATAAGGCCCTTCATGGAATCATCCTAGTTTAATCCAGTTTATTTTCCTTTAGGCTTGGTTCCTTTCTTTCCTAAGGATTAAACGTGTTAGTGATAGATAATGTCTCGTATGGCCTCATCATAGTTTAACCTAGTTTTCATTTCTTTTAGTTTAGGATTCTTTCTTTCCTTCGGATATGACGTGCTAGTGGTGAATAACGCTCTTCATCTGACCGACCTAATTTAATCAAATTTTTGTTTCCTTTAGGTTAGTATTTTTCTTTCCTTAAAATTAGATATACTTGTGGTGGATAACGCTATTTATGACACCATCCTAGTTTTAAGCTAGTTTTTACTTCCTTTAGGTTAGGATTCTTCTTTTGAGCTGATGCTACTAGGTTGTTCGGTGAGATTGGAACTTGTAAGAGCAAATGTGCCTTTAAAACCACGAGCAATTGCATGAATACCAATGTTATCTAAACCTGGGTTTAGTAACTTCCGCATAATTGATGCATGCAAAGGGGGGTCAAAATAATATGAGTATTTGTTTTGACCCTTGGGCTGCTGGTGCCTCGGTTTGGGCCTTGTTTTCTTTGATTTGGAGCTAATTTTTGGGATCTACTTGGTTCTAGCTCATAAATGCTTAAGTTGTGACTTTAGCTCATTAATTCAAAAATGTTTCTCTACTAATTTCAGCTCATTTTGTGCGGAAAAGTTTGGCTTTTCCCCTTCCCCTTTGTCTTCTCGGTTTCCTGTGCTGGCTGGTTTTCCCGTGCCTTGCCCCTTTGTTTCTTGTGTTGGCTGGGTTTCCTGTGGCTGGCTGCTTGGTTCCCGTAGCTGGCTGCTTGGTTCCCGTTGCTGGTTGTTTGGTTCCCGCGGCTTCTCCCCTTTGTTTCAGTTACCGTATGGGGCTATTGTGTTGTGGCTGTTGGCTTTTCGTTTCCCTAAATGTAATAGGTTTTAGATGGGGGTTTTGTGGCTATTTATCTTCCTTCTTTTAGCCTATAAATATTAAGTGTTTTGTATTAGAAAAAAGAGTTTTATTGTGATATTTTTTGGAAGAAAACCTAAGGGTTTTTTGAAAAGCTTGGGAGCTTTGTCCACTTCTTCTTCTTCTTCTCTATCTTGGGATAACTTGCAAGTTAATCCTATCCTTCGTCTTGGCTTCTAATCTAATTCTTCTTCCCGCAAGTATCCACCTCCACTTGTATCCTTCTTCTCAATGAATGGCAAGCTCCTTTAGGTTTGTTGTGTCCAAATTTGTAAGGTGTTTGTGTCCAAATTTGAAAGGTGTTTGTGTGTCGTTTGTAAGTCATGATTTGTAAGAGTCTTTTATTATAAAAAAGTGTATTTGTTTTAGTATTTTGTATATTTTTGTAGTATTTTGTGTATCTTATATTATCTAGGAAGACTCACTTTTGTTAGCAAAAATTTGGGGCCCTCTACCAAATTTTTGAGTACATCAATTTGGTATCAGAGCGAGTTCGTATCCCGGTTTGTCGAGTAAATCTTGGTGAGAGATAACAATTGTTGTATGTGTCATGTGAGCCCAGGTTTGTGTATTCCTAGGTCTCTCTTTTTGTGTCTTTTTTGTGTTTAGAAAAATGGAAAAAGCCAAAATAAATGAACCAGCGGTAGAAGAAAATCATCTGGAAGATTCTGAAGTTCAAAGTCCAACAGACAGATGGATGCCGTCAGAAGGGAGTTCAACTAATCCGCTTCAGAATGAATTATACAAACTTCAATCGAAAATGCATATTTGTACGGAGAAGTACATGAAGAAGAAGCAACTGTTTCAAGCTCAGTTTAAGCAAGAACGTGAGAAAATTTTGAAGAAATACGAAGACATGATTCTAGAGTTAGATGCACTTCCACCGTCTCCTCGGATCAAATCAAAAGACAACTCATCAGGAGATGAGTTTTTCAAGTAGGGGAGTATCTGATACAGGCAAATTGAAAATCACACCTCCACTCTAAGGCTTCATTTGGGACGGCTTTCTAACTGTTTCTTAAAGCAATTTTTTACCATACAAATTTTAATTTTTAAACTAAAAAATTGTTTTAAGCAATAAAAAAGTCATCCCAAATGAAGCCTAAGATTAGATAAGTGTGCTACTATTATTCAGTCAAGATTCTCTAGACCCAGAAAGCTACTTGCGATAAGCAAGAAAGTTAAGAAGGATGCAACATACCGTTGCTTAGAAGCAGCTTTTGCAGGCGCTGCTGCACTATTACTCTGTTCCAAATAGTTCATATTCGAAATAGAATATTGTTGATAAGGAAGATTGAGAACCCTGAAATATACATCACACGAGTTGTTGAGCTTAATATACATATAAGGCATTAGAGGGTAGAAACTCTACATACATGATAATAAGCAATAATCAAGACAGATAACTATCATATGCTAAATTAACATAAATTAAATGCATCTAAAATAACTCAAAGAAAAATATAAGCTACAAAAACATACTTATAACTGCTATGAAATATAGCAGTTAATTCTAAATTAATTACAAGAAAAATTCACTACCATTTTCTTCATACAATAAGAAGTGATATTTTTCAACATACCTGGTACAGTGATTGCAATAACCCCAAGCGTTAACTAGGCCAAGCCCCCATCAACCGCAACCCATGCATCTTGCATAATTTTAAGCTGGAACGACAGTTCCTGTAGGTTGATTTCTAGCAACTATGGGATCAACATGTTGTGGAATAGCCTCATTTACTGAACTTGGTAGAAGTACACCGTAGAGGAGAAGAACACTGTAGAGAGGAGAAGAACACCGTAGAGGAAAAGAAATGGAAAGGAGGAAGAGCAACCTACTATCCGACATGAGAAGAAGCCGATCGGAGAATCAGTGGTGCCGGCGACGCAGTACTTTCTGCCAGGGAGAAAAATGACAACAACTAAGAAAGAAATGAGGTATGTAAAAGAAGAGTATGCGTCCATGGGAGAAAAGAGAGAGAAATAAACGAATTGCAAACCCTATAAAAAGTTGAAGTAGGAATTTAGGCTTAAAAGGAGAAGAAAAAATTATGATTTGACGAGAGTGGGGAGCACGGGAGACTGTAGGCTGCAGCGAGCGGCTTCAGCGAACAAAATTAAATCGGGAAGAAGTGAAGAGAAATCATAGAAATTGAAAAAAAAAAGTTTAATAATCAGTTAACCTTGGGATGTTTACAGGAGCCAACGAGCAGAAAAACAAAAAAAAACAATTAAGTAAAAGGAGGACGGAGAGTTTCGGAGAAAACCCTAGCAGCCCACCAACCTTCGATTCCTCACAGCAGCTGAGCGCAGAGAGAGACCGAGTCACTTCTTTGATTACTTGCCTTCCGCCTAAAACCTTCAGCTTCAAAGCCTTCAGCGCTTCAAGCAGAAAAGAAAGAAAGAGAGTCCGTTCGGTCATCTCTGCCACAGTCGCACTCTTAAATTAGTTTCATTTCTTGCTGCTGTCATTTGACCTAAATGCCCCTTATAGCCGTTACGTCTCAAAAAAAAATTTTTTTTTATATTCCCAAAAAAAAATATTTTTACTCTATGTTTTAATAAGTGAACTATTAATTAGATAAATAATAAATTAATATGAATTCATATTTTAAAATTTTAAATAAAAAAGAAAAATTTTATTTAATTATTGAATTCAGTGTTATATGTTTAAAGATATCATAAAAGAGTTTGGATTAACACCATTAAATATAAATAAGAAAGATATTAATCCCTATAAATTATTTTTAGTGGATTGATTTATAAAGTATTTGACTAGTCTCCTTTAATAAAAAAAAATTTTGATCATGCTATTGAAATAATATAAGAAGAAAAAGAGCTTATGAGGAGAATTTTGAAGATAATTTAAGAGAGTTTAATAAAAAAGAAATTAAGGTCTCATCTACATAATTAATGATATATACAATTAAATTTATAAATATTACATCATATATATATATATATATATATATATATATATATATATATATATATATATATATATATATATTCTAAACTAAATCAAATCAAGTTTTTTAAAGCTTTTATAAAATGATCATGATTAAGACATTTTGGTAGCATTGTGCTTTGCTTGCATAAAATTTAAAAAATAAAATTGAATTGAACCAATTTAATTTGGTTAGTCAGGTTTGATAGTTAAAACATTGGTTGGATTATTTTGTTCTAATTTTGAATTTCTTTTGTTTAATATTTTTAGTTCCATTTTTTTTTTTTCGATTCCAAACTCGATCTATAAACCCTTATTGACATCATATTAAACATAATAAAATAAATAAATAGATAGAAACCCTGCAAAAATATGTCATGATTAATGATGAACAAATTATTCAAACAAAGTCAACCTAAAAATTTGAGCAATAATCGAAAGAGGATGTAACAAATCTATATTTAATGGCTAATAATATAATTGTTAACTCTAATTATGAAGAGGTATGTGAGTTATCTTATAATCATTTTTTCTCCAATTTTTGAGCAAATGCATGATTCTTATAAGAAAACTCAAAAAACACATTTAAAAAAAGAACTTTTTTATTTGAAATGTGATCATGACATGTTAAGTTAGAGAGCATGCTAATATAAAATTTGAATATATCATATTAGATAAGGAGCATGCTTCATTATTAGATAAGTTTGATGAGTTAAATAGGAAGCATATTGAGATAATCAAGTTACATCACATATCCCAAGGAAGAGGCACTGTCTCCCACAAAAGTTAGTGAACCTATTTCCAGGGGTTAGGTGTTATTCTTATGGCATTCTAGGATACATAGCACTCACTTGCACTATACACCATAGAACACACCTAGTTTGGAGGCCCAAAGGTTCATCATAACATATAATGTATAATATTCATTTTTTAAAGCATAAGTTGGAACCTAAGCTCAATTGGTTCCCCAAATCTTACATTTGATTGACTTTGTATGGATGCTCTCACAAGAATTCATAATGTGTTAAATATTTTGAAATTAAAAATTATTTTCAAATTATTTTGAAATCTCCTTGGGTGACCAGTGGATGTCCCATAAACATGAACATGAAATTATTTTTTTAATTATCATATTTTAAACTTGTATATTTATTTATTGGATGAGTTGTTCAAATTGAAGAGATTGTTGCCTATCAACTTGGTCTTTTTCTCATAAGAAGGGAGATTGAATAAGAAGGGAAACATGCTTAGGATGTAGATGGTGAGAAGCTAATGTTAATGGTCAATGCAGGTGGGGGCATGAGTCACTTGATTATTGGTTTCATATGATAGGTGTTTGTTAATGTTGATAGTTAATAAATATCTATATCATACAATATCATGCTATTAAAATTAGAGAGAGATAGAGATTTTGAAGTGTTAGGAAAAACTTGATTGGAATTGGCTCGGACCTTGGCTTTAAAGGATGGGTAATGGATAAAAGAAAAGGGTGAATGATGTTTTGATGGTTTTAAGGGTATGGAAGGAGTGTAGGAGGTTATTATGGTTGATGTGTGCGGTGGATAAAATTAAAATATGGAGATGGTGATAGAGTTGAATCATATAGAGAGAACCCTTCAAATCATCTAAGTCAAAGGATTTTGATTGACCATCATGCCCCGCTGCATAAAATTTAATATGTAAACTTTGTTAATTCATTCAATGACTGGTAAAAAAGGAGTACAATATATGGTTATATAAAATTGTAATATAATATGATTCGATTATTCATTAATAATGATTTCAACCAATCCATGAAAGAAAGTGGGGTGGTTCTTATTGCAATCAAATTTATAAACTAAGGATCTAAGATTACAACATGTATATGTATAATAAGAGGAAGTGGTGTGTCATTATTCTCAAGGAGAGAAATCTCATTAGGCATGCTAAGAGGGGAGAGATCAAGTAAAGGTAAACTAAAGATTTGAGATAACAAGTATGTATATCTTAACTGACAAAGGTATAACAGAAGCCTCATTAGTGAGCCGATTAAGATATCTATTAGATAACTCACTTAATTTGTTGGAGAGTCAATCATTTATATGAATCTCAAAAAGAAAAGTCATAACTTCCTTCTTAAAAAAGGAAGTATGAGAACATAAGAAAATGCATAATTTACCACATAAGTAAGATTAAAGATTTGATATCATACTAAACCTGTGTAAATCAAATGATAATAATGCATCACCTTGCTTAGTGAGGGTTGTCTCATCAATCAACTCACAATAGGATGTGTGAATAGTTTAAACATACGATATAAGAGCATAATAAATATGAAAAGGGGTGTAGCATCCTTCTTAGAAAGATTAAGACTTTTAGAATATGTGCCTAAGATAAATGAATAACCATGGCCATCATAAAAGATATCTAAATAAACTAGATAGACATGGTAATCCTATTGCATATTTAAAGTATGAGGAATTATAACTAGAATGAATTATTATGAAATAGAGATTAATAAGCAAATCAAGTAAATTCAAATACATGCTTGCATTATATTTATCTCTAGAGACTAGCTTGATCTTAAAGCTGGACTCATGAAGATCATGCTAGAGTTTCTTATCTAGCAGTTTGCAAGGGAATAATTTAATGACCATAATTCTGTGCTTAGTGTCGTATTAGAAGACGTAAGTACTACATAAATAATGATAAGTTGCATTAACGTCCAAAGCTCATTTGTTGCATAGAATGACATAGATATGCTACGAGAAGATCATTACACCAATTATAATCTACATAGTACTTAATAAGGATTAATCATATTTTGCTCATAAACAAAAATGTGTTGTTGACCTACTTAATATGGAATGGTTTATGAATATAATGTGACACATAAAAAAAATGCCTTTTATTTTTTGTTTATAAAATGATGCTTATGCAATAATATTTATAGTGGAAATAATTTTTATTTTATTAAATACTATTTTACAACAAATCAAATGAGACCTAACATCAGTCACAATCAACACAAATGGAATATCTTAGGTGGATTACGGGGGGGGGGGGGGGGGGGGGGGGGGGGGGGGGGCTTGAATAAGGGTCAACAACAATTATTTCATTTGGTTATTTATCTTTTAATTTTACTTTTGTTTTATTTTATTTTATTTTTAAGAAGGTGGGATTATATGAGAATTTGACTCTTAACAGTACACAATGAAGAAAAAATATTCATACAGCTGACCCAATAATGAGATAAAAGTTTGATGTGATTGTTGAGATTATTTTGATTTTATTTAATATAGTAGGGAAATATTTAGATTCTACTTTATGGTTAACCTAACTTTAGTTCATGAAATTAATTATTTTAGTAATCCAACTCTTTATGAAAATAAAATGGCTTTTTTTACATATGAATGTAATTTTCTTTTTCTAATTTTAACTTTAAAAATTAGTTTGATTTTTACCTTAAAATTTATGGCCGCCCAAAATAAGATGAATGGCTAAAATAACTCAAATATTTAGTACATTTATTGAATAATGGAGAGAAACCTAACTCAATAAGGAGAGGCCATTCATTTAAAGCACACGAGATCCTTTACCTTATGTTTATATCAATAAAACAAAAACAGGATGAGTTTCCTCAAATGTGCTCGTTTCCAATTGGCTTTCTAACAAAGTGAATGTGTGGTTTAGATTGGGAAAAAATTGAATAAAAATTTTAATTTTATTTTATAAAAATAAAAATTTTAATTTTATTTTATAAAAATAAAAAAGGATGAGTAATATCATATATAAATAATTATATTATATTTGTTGCGGGCTAGAATATATGTGGCTATAGTTAGAAAAATTTCTGCTTAACATTGTACGGATATCCATCACACAAACAGAAGAAAAGTATAACACTAGAATTTTTATGTGAAAACCTTGAAAAAGGGAAAAATCACGGGGACACGCCTAGTTGAAAGGATTCCACTAGTGTTTGCTTAGATTACAATTGCTAACTCATCCCTAAAATTGAGGACAATTAGATTACAATAATCAACTCCAAGGTTGAACTTCAGTTACAAATAGAGATCAGAAATTTGATGATGTCTAATGGTTGGGCAGAAATCCGACCTCAATTGACGATCGTGCAGAAATCCAGCGTCACTCACCTGTCAGGTAGAACTCTAGAGTCAGTCGGCGGTCGGATAGAACTCCGACGTTAGTCGACTGTCGAACAAACTCCAGCATCAGTCGACAGTCGGGCAAAACTTCGGCGTTGGTTGGCTGTCAGGTGGAAGTCCGACGGTGGTCGATGAGGAGTCTTGAGGAAAGAAAGCTATCTTCCTTCTCATTTTTTCTTCCTTATCTTCTCCTCTTTCTTCTTTTCTCTTCTATCTTGGGTCCCCTTTCAAGAGAAATGAGGAGTCAATTTATAGTTTTCTTATAATGGCATGACCACTAAATAGGAGGAAGGTCATGGTAAATTGGGAGTGGTTTGAATTGAAGGCCAATGTTGAATCCCTTAATTGTGGATCGTTTATTAGGCATTTAAATGTCTTAATGATATCAAAATTTGAGATATTGGGCTCGTTGGATTTGTATGGTTGAGCCACTCTATTCGACTATAAACATATCACATTTGGAAAATGTTTGATTATCCAAATTTTAAATCGAACCTTCCAAATGCGCTTTGGGTCTTTGATTTGGACTCATTTGGGCTTGGATTGAGTTTAATTTAGTTTCTTTGGGTTTGTATTTCCAAGACGTTCAGTTCGATTGTAATTTTGTTGAAATTGGTCCGATTGAATTTTTGAAGTTTCCAACTTGAATTTGCATCGAGATTCGTGCCCGATTAGGATAATTTTTTGATGACAATATCAATATTATATTTAAATCAAAATTAAAATTTTTAAAACTCACCATGATCAAATTTTCATACAAAATATCTTAATGTCGTACTCTTGTAAGTTGTCAATTAAAATGCAATTACTTATTGATTTTTTTTTTTAAAAAGATTTGGTTGCATTTAGGGGTGTAAACAAGTCGAGTCGAGCTCGAGTCAAGGGGTGTTCGAGCTCGACTCGCGAGTCAAATATCGAGCTCGAACTCGAGTCGAGGTAAAAATTCAAGCTCAAGCTAGACTTTCGACACTGAGACGAGCTCATCGAGCTGTTCGTCTGATAACTTGCGACGGTGAATCCACTCATTTTCCTGCTTATCTTCCACTCGAAAGAGAAGGAAGAAGACGGTGTCCTGAAAAAGAAAAGGTCATTATCTGCTTTTATTATATGTAAATAATATTAGTTCGAGCCAGCTTGCGAGCTTATGAGTCGAGCATTATAAAGATCGAACTCGAGCTCGTTTAATAAACGAGCTCAAGTTTGAGCTTGAGCTCGTGCTCGTGGCTCTATAAGCTCGGCCCGTGAGCTTGTTAAAGAGTCGAGCTCGAGCCGGCTCGGCTCACTTACACCCTTAGTTGCATTCATCGATTAGTTATCTAATATGTTTCAATGAGCTAAGGATAACAAATTTGATTTTGATATTCAATTGGATGAAGCCATGAAAATTAATTATTATTATTATGAGTTGGAATATTTGTGGCAATAAAAAAATATAAATTTTAAAATCCTAGCATTACAAAAAGATAAGAAATGCAAAATTTGCAAGAAACACCAGAGTTTTATGTGAAAAAATTAGAAAAGTTAAAAACCATGAGATCTAGCCCATTTAAAATGATTCTACTATTATTTGCATTTGATTACAAGTGAAGCCCTTCATCGAGGGATGCCATTGATACAATGTAAAGAATGTGTTAAATGGTTGAAGTTGAAAGAGCCCTCTAGCAAGAATTCAGCATATATCCAAGTGCTAGAGTTTAGAGTCAGAGTTGATGTCGATACTATGCATCGATCTTATAAGTGACAACATATATTGACATTATTAGTGATAGAAGGTGATGAAGTCAATAGGTATTGGAGTAGTTAAATGATACTGGTTATAACATTAAAGTTTGGAAGATTGCAATTAAGTGATGATTGTTAGAAGATAGTAGTTGGATGACAATGGTCCAAGGATCATAATCAAATATGGGAGTTGTGGAATAATCGTAGTTGGACAATGGCGATTAGAGGACTACAGTTGGTGGGTGTAAAAAATTAGATGATTATAGTTTGTAGGTGATGGAGGTCGAAGGGACAATAGCTCAATGACAGTTTTTGGAAGACTATATTTAGTTGATAATGTTTTGAAAACCATAGTAAGGTGATTATGGCCATAGGCGAGGATTATTCGAGGAATATAACAAGACAGTGGTAGTTTAAGGATAGTAATCTAATGGTAATAGAGGTTAGAAGTGTCGTTGTTTGGGGAAATAAATGTTGGAAGGACCATAATCGAGTAATGGAGGTCGGAGGGACTAATTTGGAGGATAAGGTTGGTGGGAACATAGTCGGGCAATAGTGTCCGAAGAGGCCGTAGTCAGGCGATGATGAAAAGAAAGACTATTGTTTGGCAATGGTGGTTAGAAGACCTAAGTCGGATGATGGAGACTACAATCGGGCAACTATGGTCAGAGGGGCCATAGTCAAGTGACATGGTTGAAAAGATTGTAGCCGGGTGAAAAAAATTGGTGGGGCCATAGTAAGGAGAGGGAGGTCAAAGGGACTGTAGTATGGAGACATAGGTCAATGAGACAATAATCTAGCGGCGGTGGTCATAGAGGTCATATGAGAACATAGTTAGCTTACAATAGTTGGAGAGACTGAAATTAGGCAATTGAGATTGAAGGGATTGTAGTTAAGCAACAAATGTCAGATGATCATAATCGTGGCAGAGGTAGGAAGGGCTTTAATTAGATGGTCGTGGTTCGAGGAAAGTAGTTAATGGGCGATAGAGGTTAGAAGGACCACGATTGGGCAATGATCATCCAAGGATAATAGTCGGGTGATAATGTTCAGAGGATACCATAGTTGGTGGGTGATATAAGCCAAAAAGTCCATAATCGGGTGACAGTGGTCCAAGCATAATGGTTTTCCAGCAAAAGATCCTATGGTGATAGTTGGATGGCAAAGTTTTGATAATCACTGTTGGTGGATGAGAGTCTAATGTCGATGGTTGGTTAAAGAAAGTTTGCGATGTTATCCTAGAGAAGGAATGGCTGCATTTGTCAAATGTAGGTCTGGTGATAGCGGTCAAGTCACAAGGGTTTGCTAATGGTGGTGGTCGGGAAGCTCCATGATTTTTCAAGCTTTAGAGGTTACTTGAATCTCTAGCCAAGGGTTTAAGCCTCCCCATAATACAAAGAGTGAAGTTTTAAATTGTGTATTGGGCCCTTAAATTGGCTCAATTCAACTATATGCATTCCAAATTTGGAGGCCATTTTACCATCCAATTAATGTCATGAAGTTTTAAATTGTGTATTGGGCCCTTAAATTGGCTCAATTGGGCCTGGATTGAAACATTGGTGTCACTTGAGTCAGTCACGTTGAAACATTTAATTCCAATAATATATGCTAAAATCAGAGTTCATATGGTACATTATTTAATTTTGGAGGTTTTCAATATAATATGCATCGATATTCTTGCTCGATCAAAAATATTTTTTTGTGATTGTTACATCCCAAAAATTGCATTGATCGAGCATGAATCTTGTGGCATATTCAAGTTGAAAGCTTCCAAAATTAAAATTGGGAGCATCTGAACTCCAATTTTGATATACTTATAGTCAAATTGAAAGTCTCGAAGAGACGAACCAAACGAAACTATAATCGATCATATCGGAGCCCAAATGGGTTCGAATTAAGAGTATGTAGCATATTTGGAAGGTT
The DNA here is from genome assembly GCA_016618105.1 of Dendrobium huoshanense. Classification (NCBI taxonomy): domain Eukaryota; kingdom Viridiplantae; phylum Streptophyta; class Magnoliopsida; order Asparagales; family Orchidaceae; genus Dendrobium; species Dendrobium huoshanense. Next base: position 71,606,450 of record CM028353.1, read on the forward strand.
CAAAGCATTCTTTGGATGACAAAATGATATCTAAATATGACATGCTTATAGTCAAATCGAGCAGATCGATAAGATGAATCCAACAAGCCTAAAATTGATAAATTCTGGCATCATTAAGGCACTTATACACTTAAAAAATGCACTAGGATTAGGGGTATCAATATGGGCCATTTGATGGAGCACTCCAAACATGCCACATATCTTTTCTATATTTACGGGGTGTGTCACTCATAAAATTTATAAATATACCTCCACTCTGTACAAGAAGGGGGGCCTTTGGTTGGAGATTAGAGAGAGCTCTGAGGCTTCAAGTGCTCTAATACCACTGTTGGCGAACCTTCGTCGATTGTCACCAGACTTCTGCCCAACAATCATCAGACCGCCACTCGGCCACCGGACTTCTGCCTTACCATTTTCAGACCACCACCCAGTCGTTGGACCACCATCCGACTGCTCACCACCTCCAGACTTCTGCCTGCTATTGTTGGACCACCACCCGCCTGCTAACTGCTATCGGACTACAACCAGGTCATCGACAGCACCCAAGTTTCCCCTTAATCTTCGCTGGACCAATGTCTTTGCTGACTACGATCCCTCTAAACATCTTTGCTCGCTGACTACGGTCCCTCCAACTATTGTCACCCGCTGACTACAATCCTTCCGATCACCATCGCTCGTCGACTACAGCCCCTCCAACCATTATTGCTCATCGACTATGGTCCCTCCGACCTTCGTCGCCTGCTGACTACAGTCTCTCTGACCACCGTCGTCCACCGACTACAGTCCCTCTTATCTATATTGCCCAAATACAACCCTACCAACTAAATGAACAAGTCAATGTTTTCTTGAGAATGATTACCTTATTAATGGATTCTTCTAACTGCACTTTGTAATGTACTCTATATGATACATTAAGTCAATGTCTTCCCCCCACAGAAGGGCACTATTTGTATTTGAATATAAATACTAGTGAAATCATTTTAACTGGAGCAAACTCCATGGTTTTTTTTTTCTTTTTTTAGGATTTTTCATGTAAGAAATATGTGCGTCTCTTATGTCTCTAGCATCCTCAGGCTCTAAATATTGCATTACATGAAACATCAAGACTTTAGGACCAAATCCTAATTCACAACTCTTTTGTTTAGATCCAAAATCAACAAATAACTATCATCCCCTTCATGTGTGATGATTTGGAACCTTCCAAAATTTCATAATATCGCTACATGAAGACCTTGAAGCTTAGAGCCAATTCTTAAGCTTCCTCGTTCATTTATTGAGACAAGATTAACATATGAACATCCTTTTTCAGCATAAGATCCCAATCATAGCCTATCATATTTACCTAACCCAACTTAGGTAGATGAGCTTATATCATTGAGTACAAACTCAGTGATTGCTTCTTGATCCGTAGTTCCAAAACTACAAATCATTTCCCTCTTATACGTGACATGTGGAGCTTCCTCAAAGCTCCAAAAGCTTCATTGTATAACTCTTATAACCTTAGAATGAAAATCCTAGGCTCATTTTTTTTCTTGTTGACACAAAATCAATAAGTCAACATCATTGTCCCTTATTGTGTATGTCAACTTGGGTTTCTCTAAAATCCAAATGCATGCCAAGAGACCATGAACTTGGAACCAAATCCCAAGTTCTTCTATCCTTTGTTTGTTGGAAACATAAATTCAACAAACAACTACCTCTTTCATGCATGATACTTGGTACATCCTCAAAGCTCTAAGTTTTGTGTTACATGAAGTCTAGCATTCATTGAGAGCTCTCTAGTAGATCATCCTTCTCCTCATGCTTGATGGTTTAGAGCGTCTCAAGGCATGACTTAAACTTTGATTTAAGAGATTTAGAACCCTTAAACATTGATACCTTAGTCCATCTTGATCCTAAACTCATCAAGGATATTCCGTCAGATAAGATCTTCCTGGATGATATTAATTTGATCTTGAAAGAAACTGATCTGACCTTGAGCACATTGAAATTAAATCGAAAGACAGTAATTTGAATCTGAATTATTCCGAGCCTAATTTGAAAAATGGGCATCTTCTTATTTTATTAAAGTCTATTTTAGGAGTTGCTTTTTTAGATTTACATTTGAAAGAGTGTGTCTGTTTTGATTGGACTTATCTCACCATTCCTCGTACCGACTTTAATGTTAGAGAAAGTATTAACCCATACTTCATGTCACCACTAACTATTGTGCCCATATCTGTTCTAGACACTCTACCTCATCTTTTGAGTCACATATTTGCTGATGATATTCTTCTTGTCGATAAGACTAGAGAGGGAGTTGAAGGTAAACTTGAGTTATAGAGGTCAACCTTAAAGTCTAAAGGTTTTCACTTGAGTAGATCTAAAATGGAATATATATAGTGTAATTTTAATAGTAATAGGCCTAGTGAGGGGATTGTGACTTTGTGTGATCAAGTCATCAATAAGAGTACACGTTTTAGATATCTTAGATCTATTGTTTAGAGTGAAGATGAAATAGATGGGGATATTATTAGCAGAATTGAAGTTGGATGGTTGAAGTAGAGAAATGCACCGGGCTTGGTGTGTGATAGAAAAGTACCCGTCAAACTTAAGGGAAAATTCTATAAGATGGTGGTGAGGCCTGCAATGCTTTATGGTGATGAATGTTGGCCATTAAAATAGAAGCATAATTCTAAGTTAAGTGTGGCAGAGATGAGGTGCTCAAGTGGAGGAGTGGCTTTACCCTTAGAGATAGGATATGAAATGAGCATATACGTGAAAAGGTTGGAGTAGCTCCAGTATAAGATAATATTAGAGTGAGTCGCCTTAGATGGGTTGGTCACATAAAATAGCCGCCTTCAAATGACCCGGTTAGGAAAGTAGAGGTCTTAGATTTGACTTATTTTAAGAAAGGTAGAGGCATACCTAAAAATACTTGGTTAGAAAATATTAGAAATAATCTTTCTTTATTAGATTTAAATGAGAATTTGTCTTTTAATAGGACACAATGGAGAAAAAGGATTCATGTAGCCGACCCTACGTAGTGGGATAAAGGCTTGGTGGTGTTGTTGTTGTTGTTGTTGTTGTATTTTCTTCTCTCCTAACTTTATGTTTTAAATTTTAATGGACTTGATGAAGCTTGAATTATCATTATTAACTTGTTAGAAAAAAATGAGTATGCCCTATATATCGTTTTTTTGGCTTTGGTGAGATGGCAGAGGATCATAAGTCCAATGTTTTATGCATAGAAGACTTATTAATTACTAAGTTCTTTGGGTTCAACCTTTGGCTTTATACAAAATTTGGCATAAGTTCTTCTATCTTATGTTTTTTTTGTTGGATTATTGAAGAATATATCTTTCATCTTCTATTTATGCTTTTCCAAACTTTGTCAAAAAAAAAAAAAAAAAACCTTCATAACAATACCATACCTGGCTTGGTGCCTTATTAAGTCTGGATTATTCTTTTGATGTAAGAAGATCTCTTTGTTTTGGGCTATTTGAACTCATTAAGTTGATTAGGCTTGAGACTTGGCAACTCTTGTTATTAAACTAGCAAAGTAGAAATTCTCTTGATATAGCCTTTCTTATAGTTAGTTGAGTTATTGGAGTTTTTAGTAACTCGACTATATTTGAGATTGTTGTATTCGACCTTATATACCATCTTAACTTTTATACTTGAGCTATAGATACTTTTGGTTTCCTTGGTATATTGAATTTTGTAGTTTGATATTCTTATTTCTTGGTCTTCAAGACATGGCGATTTGTATGTTTGCAAATCCTTTATTTTACTGCATAGATGCTTTACTGAGTAAGGCTTGTCCTTTTTGACTTTGCCTTAATCTATTGACCAATCAAAAAAATTTATTAAGTTTGAGTTGATCAAACTTGTCAACTTGGATAGGCTTGAAATTTGACAATTCTTGTTGTCAAATTGACAAAGCTAATGTTCCCTTATTGCGCTCTTTTTAATGGCTTATTACGTATAGTTGTCAGTGACTTGTTCATATTTGAGATTATTCATTAGGACCATATAAACCCCCTCAAGACTTAGACTTGATTTTTGAAAGCTTATGCTTCTCTATCACGACTTGTTGAGATTGTCATATCTTGAAGTCTTTTCAATAGATTTATTAGATTCTTGGCGACTTTAGGAGATAAATTTCTAACTTTTGGATTGTTATATATGCCTTCATTTGGAGTCATTGGTTTTTGATCATGCTTGGCATGATTTAAAAAAAAAGTACATTATCCATTCTTTTAAATAATTACTTTTGATTTTTAATAAAATATTGTCAACCCAATTAAATATTTAAAATACATTTATCTCTGAGGATAATTTTGATAATCTTCAAATTTTAAAATTTAAAATGTCCAATCTTGTATGAAAGTTTTAGCAAACGTTGGCTATAAAATTTTAAAAAAAGGCACCCATGATACAATGAGATTTTTATGATAATCTAAAAACTTTTTCTTGTATTATAAGAGAGCTTTAAAAAAACTTAAGCATCACATTTTTGTATATAAAGAAGATTCGTGTTTTACATGGGGTGATTTTATGAACATTACTTTGTGGGCTCCGAAAATTCGGCCCCGGCCTCCGCCCGCTTGATTTGCTTTTCTTTGCCAAGGGAGTTTTAACATAATAAGTTTCAGGGTAAATTTTTGGAAGGCAGATGGGTTTATAGATAAGACACTACACAGAGATTTCGCCCTCATTTTGCGAGGACTTTATGATTTGAGTTCTGGTTTCCTATAGGCGCAAGCCCCTATAACCGGTATTTCGTGGTGCCATTTGGCGGCAAAATCACTCGGTTCAGAGGGCCCCGAGTCACAACCGTTTGTCCTGCGGTGCCATTTGGTGACAAAATCATCGGTTAGATGACACTTACCACGTCCTTATTGACAGGAAATTGTTTGAGAATGGATCTTAGTGATTTTTTTGACTAGACATTTAGCTCTTTGTGAGCTGAAGTAAAGTTTAATTTGTCCACCTTGATAAACTGTTACGGAGGGTGGATGGATTTTGCTTCAAGTATTTAATGGTTGATTTTCAGTTTTAAATATTTTGGAATTTTGGGATTTTCTGGAATTTTGGACTTTGTGGAGTTTTGAAGTTTTGGTGGTATTTTGAAGACATTTGAAAGTTTTTGTGAACCCCTCCGGTTGAGATAAACTTTCAACACGGCCATCATCGGGGTGTGGTGTCATTTTTATTTAAAGCTTGAACCTTATCGACCCTATCAACTTGCCGATAGGGGATCGGGTTTTGTAGGTTTTATGCCTTCGTTTCTGAATTTTCTTTATTAAAGGCTTTGAAGGCCTAATATGAATGTATAAAATAAATATTCTGGTCGATTTCATGACTTTTTATTTATTCGTTGGTTAAAACCATGTCTACTCTTATTTACCTACTTCAACTTGACCTACGTCCACTCCCCGGAGCCTTTCCTCCGGGTATTACACTAAACGTAGTGACTCTTCTTTTGCTCCCATAACAAGGTGGAGAAGCCTGTACAAACCTCCTTTCCACCGACACCGGTGAGGCAAAGAACCCAACTCCCTTTGTATCCTCCTAAAGTAGGCAGAGAACCCGACTCCTTTCACTTCCTCCTGAAGCAGGAAGAGAACCTTGATTAATTGCTAAAGTAGACCTCTCTCAAATCTCTATGGAACTAGAGATGATGATCGGAGAAGATGACTCGGACCCTTGCTTGGAGCAACTTTTATGAAACCCCTCACAAACTCCCCCTCACAAGATCCACTCTCTCTCCCTTACACTCCCTCCCCTCTTGGCTCTCTTAGGTCAAAAGATAACAACAAAAGATTCAATCTTGGGTAAATAAGAGTCTTATATAGAAGAGCTCCAAATTTGATATTAATTATAATAAACCGACATTATCGTCTAGGATGATCGATGGATCGTCCTATATGATTAGTTCAAATCACTGAGTATCATCTAGAACATTGCCCTGAATGCATGTATAGATGATGGAAAATTAAATTGAATGTCCTAGATGATTTGACGATTATCTTAAATGATTAGTTCAAAATGACAAATATCATCCAATATATCGCCCTGATTGCATGTCTTGACGATGGAAAAATAAATGATCATCCAAAACAATTATAGACTGTCCCGGACCATTAGTGCAAAAATAATACACATCGTCTAGAATATTGTTATGGTCATCCAGGAAGAAACTAAGGTTTGCTTTACTGATCGTCCCGGACGATCTTGCGATTGTCCAGGATGATATGATCGTTCAATCAAATCTTAATTATTTTTCTTAATTACCACACTAATTTAGGCATAATAGCACTTCATCATCTGAGATGATGTCCTGGATGATGTCCAAAAATAAAATATGCCTAAATAGATCTGGAAGCTGATTCTTTCTATTCGAGCTTATCATCCTAGATGATGCTAATATCATCCATGATGATTTGCTTAATTGCGATTGCCTAAACAAGGATGCCTAATTGTGGTTTCTGTTTTTAACTGATCATCTAAGATGATTTGGGATCATCCTAGATGATATGATCAAAATAAAAAAACTCTAAAAAAGTCAAACTTTTTCCCCTAAGTGTGTGTGTGCAAGGTTGCTTAACACCAGGACCCACATTATAATAAATGACTCAGGAAATGGTAAATGACACTTGACGTACATTTTAAGTTGACTTAGTTCTAATATACCCAATCTTGAGCTGACTTGATTTGCAATTGACCTTGAGGACCTGAAATGTTAGTAGACAAGGCAGTCGCAAAAAATAAAAGTGTTAGAAATATTTGTTATCATCAAAATTATAATTCCTGAATCCAAATTCGCAATAGAAATACCTATAAAAGTGATGATTATTAGTACTATGGGATATTACAAGAAATATTAGAGTTAGAATATCCTGGTTATGGGAATAATGTGTATCTATTCAATTATGAGTAGTTTGATCCAGTATAGAATATAGGTACAAGAATACATCTGCTTTATGGTATAACAGAAGTTAAGCGGGATAAGAGATATTCAAAGTTTGACCCATTCATCATTGCTAGTAAGGCAAGCCATGTTTATTTTGCTAACTATCCAAGTAGAGTACGCGTTAAATAAGATTGACTCATACTTATGAAGACCAAACCTATGGGAGTTATTGAGAAGACTACATCAATACCACTAGCACATCAAAAAGAGTTTATGTAAAACTTAAAATATCTTGCTAATGATGTGTACAATCAAATTATAGTTGTTTGGTCAACTTGACCTACTTCTACTCCCCGGAGCCTATACTCCGGGTATTGCACTAAACTCAGTGACTCTCCTTTTGCTTTCACAGTAAGGCAGAGAAGCCTTTACAAATCTCCTTTCCACCAACACCGGTGAGGCAGAGAACCCAACTCCTTTTGCTTCTTCCCGAATCAAGAAGAGAACCTTGATCGATTACTGAAGTAGACCTCTCTTGAACCTCTAAGAAATAGGGACGATAACCAGAGAAGATGACTCAGATCCTTGTTTAGAGAAACCTTTGTGAAACCTCTCACAAACTCCCCCTTACAAGATCTTCTCTCCCTCTCCCTTTCTCTCCCTCTCCTTTAGGCTCTCTCAAGTCAAGACAACAACAAATGATACACTCTTGGGTAAAATAAGAGGTCTTATATAGAAAAGCTTTAGAATAGCTCTTAATTGCAACAAACCAACATTATCATCTAGGATGATCTGAATATCATCATGTACAATCAATACAAATTTAGCTCAATCAACCAGGATGATTGGACGATCAGAAGGTAATTTATTCATATCATCCAAGACTATCGAATATTGTCATGTATGATTAGTTTAATCGATCAAATATCATCCAACATATTATCCTAGATGGATGTTTGGACAATGAAAAATTTGTTGTATCGTCTAGGATGTTCGCATGATCGCCCAGAACAATTAGCACAAAGTGATGAATATCTTCCAGAACATCACCATGAATGGATGCCTGAACAATGTAAAAATAACTTGATCGCCTGGGCTGATCTCTCGATGCTCTAGGACGATTAGTTCATTTCAACGCATATCATCCAGAGCATCGCTCTAAATGGAACCAGGTCGATTATATATCTTCTAGGAAGAACTAAGGTTTGTTAATGGATCGACCAGGATGATCTGGAGATTTTTTAAGATGATATGATCGAGCAATCAAACCTTACTTAATTTCATTAATTACTATATTAATTTAAGCATAATTATGCTGCAATGTCTAGGATGATGTCCTGAATGATATCCAAAAATAAAAGATGCCTAAATAGATATGGCAACTGATTTTTTTTTTATTTGAGCCTATCATCCTGATTGATGCTAATATCATCTAAGATAACTCACTTAATTGTGACTATCTTAACTAGGATGCCCTAATTAGGGTTTCTATTTTTAATAAATCATCCAGGATAATTTTTGTATTGTCTCGGACGATGTGATTGAAAATAAAAAAACTCTAATCAAATAGATAGAATTTTTTTCCAAAGTATGTGTGTACAAGGTTACTTAGCATCAAAATCCATAACTGTTACAATAGACTCAAGAAATGGTAAAAGACACTTGACATATGTTACAAACTGACTCAATCCTAATCTACCCAATGTCGAGCTAATTTGATTTGTAATTCGATCTTGTAGACCTGAAATGTCAGTAGGTAAGGCAGTCGTAGGAAAAATGAGATGTTTGCTATCATCAAAATCATATTTCTTGAAATCAAATTTGTAATAATGATGATCCTCAAAGAGGATTGATAAAGAATATATTTGGTAGGCCCATGAAGAAGGTAACTGTTGGCCCATCCAACAGGCCTATATATACAGATTGAGGGCACCTCTTCATCTTAGCTTACTACCCAGAATCAGCCTAGCTTGCCTTTACCTATTCTTGCATCCAGCAGAAATTTTACTCATCAGACCCACGCTTTCCTCCATTAGATGTCACGTAGAGTACTCCTTTCTACCCCCACTACCCAACCCCACATTCTCTTGGTGGCTCTTCTACATATCCATATCTACCATATTATCCCCCACCACCACCTCAGCCTGCTACAAGTGGACCTTCCACCATAGCTGCAATAGAGCAGGCAATAAAGGGTTGCATGTTGATTGAACCTGATGGTGACAAGTATATACTAATTATATTTTAAACATGCATATAAAATTGAATAAACTTTTTGACAATGAACATATTTATTTCAGGTTTCATTCATCAAAGCAACCAACGCATAAAATACGGGATATAATACGAAGCAAGTGTAATGCTCCTTATATTTCTTAGAAGAAGGTCCTAAAAGAAGTAAGAGACATGATTTAGATTGTTTGAGGTTAGTTATTATATAATTATGTTATGTATTATATCTTATTTTCATAAGCTAATAAAAATATATATTTTTTATTACATATTTTTAAATGCTGAAAGACTTTTGTTGGCTACCACAACATAATGATAAAATTAGAAAGAATTTTGAGAAGTGTGGATTGACTTGCAAGCGAGACATGTGTACATACATTAGAAAGTCAAGTGAGTGACCACTCTGGATTGGTGAGAGTGTATTGAGTTGAACAATGCTTGGGTTAGCCCAGACTATAGTAGGAGGAGGGATCAAAATAGACAAAACAAAGCTTTTGATATTGGGGGCATTCCCTTCATACCAGGCTTTATGTTCCATATAATGAGCACATAAGACATTTGGTAAGGAATTTAAATTTTTTTAATAATTTACTTTAATATGAATACTAATATATATTTATTACAGAAAAAGGTGATGGGTAGAGAACCGACCCCTATTGAATTACATGTCATATCCATAAACGGTAGGAGGACCAACAATGGGTTGATGAGAGAGTGAGAGGAGCCTATGTAAGTATATAAGTTTATTTTCTTATGTCATATATAAATTGCTTAAATTTTTATTAACTTTCATTGGAGGAGTAAACATGGCTTTGAGAGAGCTAGGCTATAACAGGCGAAGGTTCTTCTGGTGGAGAATATTCTGACTATCACATATAGTCACAAGTGATAGGAGGAATGCAGCATGATAGAATATATAGTTTAGGCTTGCAAGCCTATATACTGGTGGCTCCAATTTCTCTGCAAATACCTAGATGTTTTTACATACCCAATAGATAGCTTCCCTTACAGTCGAGCTAGAGTACGTAAGAAAAGCATAAGCTGATTTGCATATGTAGATGCATCAATAGATGGATATGCAAAGGTAGATGCATATGCAACAAAGTTAAATGTTAGAGGAAATGTGAAAGATGAGGGAGCAGATGAGTGGGAGGAGTACAACATCAGCAGAGGAGGAGGCTGAATAAGAGTAGATATTATTTATTTTAATGATGTGGATATCTATAATTATGTATTATTAGACTTGTTTACTTATTTGTTATTTAAACATCTTGACTTTTTTATTATTTAATATTTTTTGTTAATATTCTTCTTATTTTTGTTATGGTGTATATATTATATTCAATAATTAGGTGATGTTCTTGATTAGAGGTTTATGTTTGAATGTATATAGTATTGCATTTCTTTCTATGCAGATTATATTGAGAAAATTAGTTTCAAAAGAAAGAAGATTATTATTTTTATTTATGCTATAGGTTTCCATCGGATTATCCACTGGAAACACTGTCGGCAATACGATAAGATAAAAATAAAATGAGATTTCTTACGTATATTTATGCCAGAAGTTCTGACATATATTTTGATGGTAAAGTCCATCGATACAAATTCAACGGCTTTTAGGCGGTGGATTATCCGACGATAATACCATCATACAATTTCTGCCAGAATTGTCGACGAAAACTATGCCTAAATATGCCAAAAAAAGGCACTAGTTTCCCATAATATTTTGCTAGAATTTTGCCGAAAACACTACAAGTAACATTTTTGGAGAAGAATTTTTACCGATTTAAACTTTCCGATGCGCTAATTACTGTCAGATCATTTTTCGCCAAAAAATTATTGGAAAGCTCATATTTCTAACTGATTTTGATTGTTAACAGCTGATTTAGTCTGCTGGTAACAGGGCATTTTTCTATAGTGTAGATTGTAACTAGAGATATAAAAATTGATTTATGAGTGTAGTAGAAGTTGGGTATTATAGATTCATCATTTTTGTATTTAATTGGTTGAGTTTGATAAGTTTTAATTCATAATTTATTTTGATTTGATTTAAGTTTTAGTTTTACAGATTTTTTGGTATTGATTTTGCACCCGAATCTTTAAGGAAAATGTAAAGGATGATATTTTTCTAATGTGGGTAGATTGTAATAATCTATTTTTTAAAATGAAAAATCTAAATTTCAGCATCGTGCTTTATAGAAGAGGAGAGAGGGAAGAGAGAGAAGGTAGTTCGGGGCTTTTTTGTTTATCAATTTTATTCAGAGATTTCCTTTATTTATTGTAGTAGCTCAAATCTCATTTTTTTAATTATTTTGATTATTAATTTTTGTATTAAATAGAATTAATTATTTCCCATTCCATTTTGATGTGGCATTTGCATAAAAAATACTAGTTGTTAACACTATAAAATGGGTTAACTATTAAAACATAATATCTTATGCATGAAGGTGACTGATGGACTTTCCATTAAAGATGATTTGTGGTGTTATCCCGGTTGTAACCTATAATAGATGATCGATTATGATGACAATAGAGAGTGACGACTCGTTATTGATTCAATGAAGCTACCTGTAATGATAGTTGATTAATCAAATATGATAATTGATTAATTGGATATGTTATAATTGATATGACTGATGACTAATTGATAATTAGATGGGGTAAAAGATGTTGAAAACACCACATTAAAGCTATATGTCCTGCTTTGCTAAATTATACATTGATATTTGCATATATTGATAGAACTCATGACATTAACAAATATATTATATCATTGATAGTATTGAATACATTGGTAATACATAAATAGATGATGCATATAAATTGATAAGATATGTATTTTAGCATTTATGAATAATTTTTGCATCGTTAATTTACTAATTTATTAAATTTTTTACCAATTATTATTCTTTAGATTCATTTTAGTGATTCCCTTCTTTTATTATTAATCATTTTGAGTCTTATTTATAATATTTGGTCATTAACAATATTGACAGCTAATGATTACATTAGACTAAGCATATCATATTGATTCTTTAGTCTTTGCATTGAAAGTTTTAGTGAGTTTTAGATTACTGGTTGGCTTTTGAGCTCATTATATGGATTTCTAATAATTTCATGTCAGGCAATGGGTCATGACTAACTAGAGTGAGGTTGGTAGAGATCCTTAGGTTTTTCATAGATTTTTTTCTGCATTTTCTTTTATTCTTTTATAATAATGAACTTATAATAGATTAGTGATTATAGTGATCTCCTAACTAGTGTAAATGATATTTTATTTTAGCAAAATATCTTGATGTATTTGAATTTAGTTGATTTCACTAGTTATTATTTATAATGATATTTTAAATAAGCTATGGTATATTCTTAAAATGATAAATAGTTAATTCTTTTAAATATGATTCTAAGGCATTTCACATCACCTCAACCGGTCATCCATTTCATATGCATGCAAGGTGAGAGAATAGAGAGGAAAGGAGAGAAAGGAAGAGAGCAAAGGAGGAGAGAGGAGAGAGGAGAGAGGAGAGAGGAGAGAGAAAGTGAGGATTAGAGTAACTATTATAAATTGTTTCAAGATATGTGACTTATTTTATTTATACACTACAATATTATCATAATCTTATTATAGAATGACACTAATTACCTATTGTTATATAGTGATTCATGATATTTTTATTGTTATGCTACATGCCTAAGTGTTTATCATTTTACTTTAATAGATAAGTGTTACTTATTGGGTTATATTTATCAAATTCACTAATTGTAAAACTTTCTTATAATAGGATCTACTGAAGTGACTGGTGGACTATCACCACATAAGTAGGCTTATTAGCATTAGGATCTCATTTGATGAGATAACTTAAAGTAGTAATCTTATTTATATTTCTTTTGGGATGGTTTGCCTTATATCTACAATTATTTCTTTGGTTTCCCTTTTCATATATTATCATCCATTCTTCATTGATGACTTTTATTATGATTTGCATTAATGCAGTAAAATATTAGTTTATTTTTTCATTACTATTATATCTTTTATTTATATTATTTAAATATAATTTTAAAGTAAAAATATATTTCATATCTCTTCATCATATTCAGTGTTGTTAGAGTGTACTTTCTTTTAGAGTCGAGTTAAAATTACTTTTGTTTGAATAAGAACTTTTCAATATTTATGAATAAGAATCTATTGGAGTTGAAACTTTTTAAATATTAGAACTCTTAAGCATTTAAGCTCCTCCTATTTATCATGTAAGCCATCTTCTATATGATATATTGTATTAAACTTCTCTCAAATTACTATTAGATTCATCATTTACAATACATAACTCAAATTAGCAAACTTATTTCAATTAATCTAGATCTCATAGTTTACCTTTCTCATAATTTCCATTTAAAAGAATCATGTATTCTATAAGTTTAATTTATCTCTACGCATGTATAAAAAATTTTAATTTAGAGCTAATTTAATAACTTTCTCTAATATTGTTAATATTTCAACATGATATGTCGTAAAAAATTAATCAAGATCGGGCATGAATCTCGAGGCAAATTTAAGATGAAAACTTCTAAAATTAAATTCGAGACCAACTGAACTCCGATTTCAGCAAACTTATTGTCAAATTGAACATCTCAAAAAGATGAACCCAATGACCTCAAATTCAACTCAACCCAATCCAAGCCTAAATGGGTCCAAAACTAATATTCAACGGGCATTTGGAATGTTCAAATAATAAATTGGATGACCAAATGATTTCCAAATATGACATTCTTATAGTCGAATTATGTGGATTAACAAGATGAATCTAATGAGCCCAAGATTTCTAAATTTTGATATCATTGAGACACTCAAATACTTAATAAATAGTTTATAATTAAGAGAGTTGATATCAGCCGTCCTTTCAAAACACTCCCAACATGTCCTTGATTTTCTCTCTATTTACTGGCCTTATCACTCCAAAAAAACTATAAATATTCACCTCATTTTTTATTGAGGGGTACCAAGTAAGAAAGAGAATAAAGAGAGAGAAGGAAGAGAAATCAAAGTTCTCTTGTAACCCAACTCCTCCTTGACCACCGCCTAGCCATACTTCCATCCAAGCACCTATTATCGCTAGACTTCCACCTGACCATCAGTTGTCATTGAACTTCTACCTAACCACCAACTATTATCAAACTTATGTCTGACCATTAGTCATTGCCAGACTTCTGCTCAACCACCAGCTGTTATTGAATTTTCACCTAGCTACCAACTAACGCCTGATTTATATTTGGCCATCGACCATTATTGGATTTTTATCTGACCCTTATTTGTCACTAGATTTCAACCAAAATTTTAACTATTATAATCCGATCATCCTCAACTTCAAGGATGAATCAATCATTTGTTATCTATTCAAACACTAGTGAATTCATTTCAACTAGGTGTGGCTCCATAGTTTTTCCCTTCTGGGTTTTCCACGTAATTTTTTTTAGTTTTTTATTCTCACTGTTTGTGAGCTGAATACTTGTGCAATGCTAAGATAAAAAATTTTCCTACTTTACCACCATAAATATTCTAGCCCACAATAGTTTGGCGTTGTCTATGGGAATCCAATCCCACTATCCAAAGCACCAATTCAATGTTCAACATATGTAGTAATAACAATATTGGAGCCTACCGCTCCAACTCGTACTATTTTTGAAATTAATCTATGAATCTAGGACGTCAGACATCTGTCTCTTTTTTATCATGGTGGACAAAACTCTGCTAGAGAAGGGACTTCGGGACCCACAATAGAAGACCGTATCCAAAAATATGGAAGAATCTCAAAAGGAGATCCTTCAACTTCTATGGGGAGCTTGACAGCCGATATTAGCACAAAAGGAGGAGATTCATCTCTTTCATAATTTACCACTAACTAGGGACATCCTACATGAACAACTTCAAGCAGTACCCCTTCTCTCTCAATTAAGGATTTATCCCCCATCACATAAATATATTGACCACATTGACATAGTAAGCTCTGCGCATCTCTCTTGAGTAGGTTGACCAACTTATGTACCTCTAATTGCAATTGAAAGATCAGTACAAAATCATATTGATGAAACCCCACACAACACTCTAGGAGACAAACTGAGGTGATTAGTTAGGGAAGAGTTTCCTTTAAGAGGTATAAGGTAGTCCCTTCATCCTTAAGACTTTCAAAAATTATCTCCTCTAACTGAAACCATCCTTCAACACCCCATTCTAGCAGGCTTTAAATTATGAAGCATTGATTCTTATGTCGAGTCATCTGACCCCTATGAGCATATTAATCACTAAAGGATCATTATGTATATCCAATGAGCCTCAGATGTGTTCATCTACCATGTTTTTTCTACTACCCTCAAAGGAAAAGCTCGAACATAATTCTATTCACTTTTGACCAAAATTATCCCCACGCTCATAAAGTTGGTCAAAGTGTTTGTCGAATAATTTATTATCAATCAAAGAATTGTTCAGGATTATTTCACTTAAGGAGTAATTTCAATGATTCTCCATGAGGCTCGACAAATTCCATGGGCAAATCCCGAATTGCTAAGAGGAATTTTCTTTTGAAGCCTCTATCTTAATCCCTTTTACTTAGTGCTTATGCAAGACATAGTTTGTTTATATACCACCTTAATCCATCATGTGGAGGCACACATATTAGTAGATGAAGCCTTCAATGCTTATAAGAAATAATTTGAGTAAACATCCAAACAAAATATAAGAATGTGCCTATGAAGGATTACTCATCCTCATAGCAAAAAAATAAGGGAACAATAACCTACCTCCTTGACCCCCATTACGAAGATGTGAGCCTCGATAAGAAGAGTATACACCACTCAATGCATCTCAAGCAAATGTACTAATGGCCATTCAAGATGAAGAAAATATTAAGTGGCTTAATCCTTTGAAGCCGAATATAGAAAATCATATATAATAATGTCATTCCCACCGTAGCTGCAGACACAACATTGAAGCATATAAGTAGCTCAAAGATAAAATTGAAAGACTTGTTCAACAAGGCCACCTTTGACAGTTCATTCAAAATCTACCTAGTCATAAGGACACTCCTCGTATTGGGGGGAAACCTTGGCAAAAAACAACTATAGAATAATCATCAAATGATTGGTGAGATTAAAATAATAGTCGGAGGCCCCTTAATGCCTAATCGAATCTTATTGGCAGTAAATGAAGAACCGATGCCAAAGAAGTCTCATATTGATCGCTCCATTACTTTTGATGACTCTAATTTTGAGGAAGTAAAAATCCCTCATAAAGATCCACTCATTATTAATGCGGGGATAGACAACCTGTGTTATAACATCAAAATAATTTTTGTAGATAATGGGAGCTCCTTGGATATCTTGCTCTACTCTACTTTCTCAATATGGGTTTTGCTAGAGAAAAACTCCAACCCACTATAAGACCACTATATGGGTTTGATAATTGACCCTTACAAATAGAATGGATAATTAGCCTTCTTGTTATACTTGAAGAATTTTTTCAACAAGCTACTCATGCAATCCAATTTTTTATGGTAAAATTAGAGTCAACTTATAATGCAATCTTTGGAAGATCCCTCTAGTCAATTTTTGGGGTTATCGCTTCTATTCCTCATCTCAAACTAAGATTTTTTTACCTTGTTGGGATCGGTATGGTATGAGAGGACCAATAAGTAGCACAATCCTACTATCTTAGATAAGTACAAATGCATCCTTTACTCACTTTAAGCATTGAGGACTTCAAATTCCAAAATAAAGATATCCCTTAGAGGACTTCTCCCGTAAAAGACCTCACTAGTGTATCTATAGTAGACAAGTACCCTAAATAATTGTACATATTTGGTCTCTTCTCTTAGATGAAGCGAAGGAAAAGTATAAATATTTTTTTGTGAATAAATCAGAATATTTTTACATGGAGTCCAGCAGACATGCCTATAATCGATCTGGCAATAATCATGCCTCCCTAAAAGTGAATGGTGCAAGCTAGTTATCCAAATGAAAAAAAATTTTATAACAGGTCATCAGTAAGCAATCGAGGATAAACATTGATAAACTCTTGGAATTTAGGTTTATATAGGAAGTACACTATCCCACATGGCTGGAAAATATCATCACGATATAAAAAGATAGTAGGGCCTAGAGAATGTGTATGAACAATATAGATCTAAACAAAGCTTGCCCGAAGGATAGTTTTCTACTTACTTGTATTGACCAATTGGTCTATCCCACATCCAGTCATCAGATGTTAAGCTTCATGAAAGCTTACTATTGTTACAATTAAATAAAGATGGATCCTACAGATAAGGAGACAACACTTTTCGAATAGATAGAGGGTTATATTATTATTTGATAATGTCATTCGGGCTCAAGAATAATGGAGCCACATATGAGCACCTCATGAATAGGGTTTTCAAAAGACCTTATTGAATACACTATAGAAGTATATATCGACGATATGTTAGTGAAAAGCCTTAAAAAATCACAACATATCTCTAGCTTGGAACAATGCTTCCACTTGCTATAGAGTTATAACATGAGACTTAACCCTACCAAGCATGCTTTTAAAGTCGCTTCAAAAAAGTTCTTCGAATTCATGGTGACCCACCGATGGATTGAGACCAATACTGAGAAAATCATGGCACTAAGAGATATGGTGCCCTCGAGGAATATCAAAGAAGTCTAGAGGCTGAATGGAAGGATTGTAGTGATGTCTCATTTCCTGGCCCACTTAAGGGATAAATATCTTCCCTTCTTTAAGATACTAAGAGGTGCTCATAGCTCGGGATTTCAATTGATTAATAAATGCCAAGAAGCCTCCGAGTAGCTACAAAAATATTTGGCTTCGCCACCAATACATTTAAAGCTAACATAGGGAAAAAGGGTATTCCTATATCTGGCTATTTCTACCTACACTATTAGCTCTATCTTGGTTCGAGAAGAGAATATTATACAATATCTTATCTATTATATTAGTAAGATCTTATTTGAGATAGAGGGACCCTATCTAATAGTAGACAAAGTAGTATTAGCATTAATCTACGTAGCCTAGAAGCTATGACCTTACTTTCAAGCTCATATAATTAGAGTCTATACAAATCTCCCATTGAAAAGTATCCATCAAAAGATAGAAGCGTAAGATAGATTATTCAAGTGGTTAGTAGAACTAGGAAAGTTTGACATCCACTACTTACCTGGATCAAACATCAAATCTCAATCACTTACTGTGATTGAATGGATAATTCTCATATCTAACTAGCCATCAGCTATCTCTCTTTCTCCCCCATATTTGACATAACATGTCGATGGAGCGATTAGTAGTTTTGATGATGGGGTGAAAATTTGTTAATCTCTCCACAATAAGTTATCCTTGAATATGGGCTTCGACTGAAGTTCCTTGCAATTAAAAATATTGCAAGGTATGAGGCACTCATTATCGGGTTCAAGCTGGCCATAGATTATGAAGTATAAAATTTAGTGATTCACACTGATTCACAATTAGTCATCTCCCAAATGAAGGGATAATTTGATGCCTATGACCCCCATCTGGCATAATACTACAACATGGTAAAGTGTTCTTGGCCCGTATAAATGAACATCAAATTACCTATATTCTCCACGAGCAAAAAAGTACGAGCAGATGCTCTCTCAAAACTTGCTACATCAATAATGGAGACTTCTTCAATAGAAATGAAATTACTAAATGACAAGAGGGGGGGTGAATTGTAAAAATCTTTTCCTTAATAAAAATAACCCTAAATAAGAGTTCTAATTTTTTTTGTTATTTTTGAAATACTACAACAAAATTTTAAACAATTTTTCTTCCACAAGTTTCACCATGCAATAGTTATGAAAATTAAATGCAAGTAAAAAGTAAACGACGATAAAGAAAAAACACACCAAGAATTTTTATAAAGGTTCGGTCAAAATATGACCTACGTCCACTCCCCGGAGTCCTCCGCTCCGGGATTTTCACTATCAAAATAGTTCTCCTTTTGCCCCCCTCGGCAAGGCGGAGAAGCCTTTACAAACCTCCCTTTCACCAACCCGGCGTGGCGGAGTGCCAAACTCTGTTTTCACCCTCCTGGCGACGGCAGAGAACCTTCTCATTTTTCTCCCTCCTAGAGAAGGCAGAGAACCTCGAGGCAACGGATGTAGACGAGCCTTTCCCTTAGAGATCCTCCCTCAAATCCTTCTAGGGCCACAGGAGGAGCAAGATGCAGCAAGCTTGGAGCAACCGTGTGATCTCCCTCACACCTCTTATCCCTCACAACGCTCACCTCCTCCTTCCTCTCTCAACCCTCAAGAATTTCTCTAGAGCTCTCTCCCTTGGAATTCCTCTCTAACCACGTTCACCCCCTCTGTGATTCTTTCTGAAAAAGGCTTGATTGACATCTAAAACGGGCTCCAAAAACCTCTGATTTCAAAAGTAGCCGTTACTATTCGTACAATACGATAAAACATCGTACAGTACGATATGTATAAACAGACGTCGTCCTGGTACAAAGATGTACGAACAGTTCAAAAACAATTCGTACTATACGATATAATATCGTACGGTACGATCCACAAAACACTAGTCGTACAGGACGATAGTCTGGACGATCAGATGTCATCTCTGTTCATCATATGGTACGATCAAGTTCGTACAGTACGATGTTCAAAAATTAATTAGGCCTGGATTACATGCACTAATTACGGGTTAATTTAAGTAAGTATTAAAAATAGATCGTACAGTACGAACACGTTCGTACAGTACGAGCGGCGCAAAATCACTTACTCAAATTAAACTATGGCTAGGGTTTTGGATCTGAACATATCGTACAGTACGAAAATATTTGTACAGTACAATCTATTCACAGAATCGTCCACATAGCTCTGATCGTACGGTACGAAATAACATCGTACAGTACGATCTACAGAGAAGAATTTCTATGGCAATTTTCATTTAAAAACAAACTCTCCCCCTGTGTGTGTGCATGGTTGCTCTTACTCTTATGCATTTTGTGGCCAGACTCAATAAAATAAAATAAAATAAATAAAAAAATACAATGTTTGACTCATACTCCTAATCTACCCTTTCTTGAGTCTTCCTTTCGTCCTGAGTCACTTGTGATCTTCTTGAAATGTTAGTACTCAAGGACAATAGCAAATAAAATAGTATTCAATGAAAATTTGTTCCAAAACACTCATTATTTGGCATCATCAAAATCTCAAACTCGGGGTCATGGGTTGCAACAAGAAAGTGTGTTCATATTGAGGAGATTCACTTCTCGAGTATCCAAGATTCGTGAGTCATAAAATTGATCAACAAACTAATAGAGGTTTCTTGGATCGATCACATCTTATCCTTTTTACAATATAGTGTACTACCTGAAGATCCAATAATTATAACACGACTTCAGAGGCAGGCAATAAGCTTCACTATTATTAGTGGAGAGTTGTACAAATAAGCCTTTTACTAAACTATATCTCATGTGCCTCCCATCTTTAAAATTCAATTACACTTTTCTAGATGTTCATTCAAAAATATATAGAGAACATCTGGGAGGAAAAATATTAGCCTACAATATCATGAGATATGGGTTTTATTTGCCTATAATTAAATATGTCGCACTTGATTTCACTCAAAAGTATGAAAATGTCAATTACATTCTAATCTCGCCGATATGCTGGCCTGTGTAGAGCTTTCATCACTCTAGAGTACATGTACCTTTATCTATTGGGAAATTAATATAATAAGACATTTTCTTATGGCTACTAGATCATCATGGTTGTAAACTACTTCACAAAATGGGTAGAGACAAAGCCTATAACAAAGATCACATAAGCCAATGCCAAATAATTCTTATGGAAAAAATATAATTTTTCATTTTTGACATTCCCACAAGGATTATTATTGATGATGGGAATCAATTCACTGGAAAAATATTTACATCTTTTTATAAAAATTTCAACTAGTGCACACAACTGTAGCCCATCCTCAGGAAAATAAACATATAGAGGTTATAAATCAAATGATACTAAAAGGGTTGAAGACACGTTTAGGGAAGGCTACGGGGCAATGGGTAGATGAACTCCCAAATATTCTCTGGGATTATCGTACTAACGCTAGCTAGAACTTCAATAAGGGAAACCCCATATAACATTTTCTTTGGTACAAAAGTAGTTATATTAATCGATATTGGAGTTCCAAGACATAGGGTTCAAACATTCAACTTTAGTATAATAATGAGGAGAAGCTCAGGAATAACTTGGATGTTCTCCCAGATGTAAGAGATATAGCCTCATTCAGAGTTTCTATGTACCACCAAAGAATTTCCCGTTACTATAATCAGAGGGTAAAACCTTGATGTATATAAATTGGAGACCTTGTTATGCGTAGCATTGAGGTAGTAGGAATAGGCCCCCAATGTAATAAACTCTCTTTATTCGAGGAAGGATGTTATTTGGTGCCAGCCATATTCAAGACCGACACCATCAAGATAAAGGATACTGATGGGAATAATACTCTCTCAAACTTGGAACATTGGATATCTTTGCAAGTATTATTAATAGGTCATGATGATACTGCTTAGATTGTGCCTTATATTTTTTCCAAGTGGAATGACATATAGTCCCCGTATATATTTACCTCTTATATGTTGAGTGATGCATAACTCTTACATCCCTAAGTTGCAGTAGGAAAATTGTTATATTATCTTATATAATACAATGATAAGTTGTTTTCTCTTTATTAATATTTTATTCTTCTTCAAAAAGATCATAATGAGAATAAAACACAAATAACAAGATCTAATCTTTTATCCTTGATTAAAGAAATAAAAAATCGTTGTTGTATCTCAATCATTGGTGATTAATCTCAGGGGGATTTGATATGAACTCATCCATACAAGTTAATGTCCAAAAGTAATGATTTGACTAACAACCTCAAATAGGTCAAACATCTTAGGAGGATTTCTATTACATTCACTCAAGCTGAGTGAATTTATTAAAATAATTTTCATCTTTTGACTTAATAAAAAAACATAAAAAAAGTTCATATATAAAAGAAAAGAGATCATCAACAACTCCTTGTTATATATATAAAAAAGATCACATACATCATATATGAATATAAATATCTGATATATATAACACTTATTAAGAAAGATAAAGTAATACAACTGGTGGTAAAGAAAAACACTGCATAATCTTGACAACCTCATCATCACTAGAAAAAAATTTTAAAACTCATTTTTAATATTATCATTATTGCCTAAATCTGAAGGGGGATCATCAGAAGCCTCACAAGGTGTCAACCCTTCAACTTCAACTCCAATTTTGTGATGTACTAGGCGAACTCTTTTCAAATAGCCTTAGATAAAGCTTTCTTCAATATACTGCTGCTCCAGAGCTTTCACTTCGACAATATATATTTAAGCCTCCCAAATGTGATAGTGAATTATGCTCTTAAATGCTATAACATCCTTGAAATCTTTTATGGCTTTTAGAGAACTTGATCCAAATTAGGACTTTGATAGATCATCTTCTTTCTTAGCTATCAGACTCCAAAATCTCTTATTTTCATCTTCAAGGGATATTATCTTCTCTTTAGAGATCTACCGATCCTTCATATGTTGGTTGATCATCACTTGTGCATCCACCAAATCGATGTGGAGTCGATCCATCTATTAATTCTACAAAGAAGTAGAAGTCACCATGGTAGCTAATTTAGCTCTACATTCAGCTAATTATTTTTCCACTACCTTCATCTCATCGGTCTTGTGATCATAGCTTTTATTCCCCTTGAAGATATTTAATCTTCAAAAATTTGTTGTTCCATTCATTAAAGGATTGATTTAGCTTAACTTTAAGGTCCATACATCGAAGCAACTGAAATAATAAAAATGATATTTATAAGGGGCATAACCTTATAAGTGTATAAAAAGGAGAGAAAGAAAGAAGTGGATACTCATTAGGTCTTTAGCTCATCGATGTCTAGCACATTAATGTTTCAAAACATCTTCTGGAATATATAACTTGGATGGAGAGGAATTATGGCTTTTGCTAGTACTTGCTAAAATCTCATATACCTTCTTATTCTTGAATAAGGCATGTGAATTAGTGTTATTTACTAATTATTTATAGAGAGCCTTTGAACTGTGAGAAGATGCTTCATGAACTTGCATGAGACCTCCCTGCTTGAGTAGATAATCTAGCTTCGAATAAGTATTTTTCTTCTACATACTTACCCAAATAGCGTACCTCATAATGAAGAGTGTCAACATCTGGAATATTAAGCATCCTCAATATATCTTCTACTCCGACATAAAGAGGAATGTATAAATCCTTCAGGTTTTCCCGCTTCTCCAATAGATTTCAATTATTCTACACGAAGAAAAATCCACTAACCCAGCTCTTTCATGGATCTTGAGTTTGAATATCCAACCATTTAGATCTAAATGTGATACGACCCTACATATTACAAGTGAATCAACCCATCTAATAAAAGCACTCTGGAGTTAACACTGCTACATGATCTTTAAAAAAGA
Source organism: Dendrobium huoshanense (assembly GCA_016618105.1). Classification (NCBI taxonomy): domain Eukaryota; kingdom Viridiplantae; phylum Streptophyta; class Magnoliopsida; order Asparagales; family Orchidaceae; genus Dendrobium; species Dendrobium huoshanense. The sequence goes on from CM028353.1 coordinate 71,630,120, forward strand.
TAATCAAGCCCACTACAATCGATATAACTCTGTATGAGAGCTAGGATAAACTCGCTCCATATGTCAATAAAATATCAATCAACTTTGGAGGTGGTGGAAATCAGAGCCCAGACATCAACTGAACTCATAGACAGTCAAGTATCCTAGGAGAGGAGAACATGCCCGATTAGAATTTTTAGTCACCTTCATCCCAAGATCATTAGGGAAGTGAAACTTCTTTTTAAAGATGATCAAAGAAAAATTGGTAATCAAGGAAATTAAAACGTTAGTTTTTGCCACCTTATGGGATTTCTTCACACTGTCATTCTCAAAAGAAGGATATTGATCTCCTTTAGTTAAATGATTTTTGAGGGAAGTGTGGTCACCCATTTAGATTTATGCACTAAAAAGGCACTAAATTTTAATAGGGGATACCGCCTATCAAAAATAATGGAAAACTAATAAGGTGAAAACAAATATGAGGGCATAGAGAAAAAATAAACAAAAAAATTAGTATTATACACAAAGAGGGGCACTCGAACTTGATAAGGGATGCCAGCTATTCAGGGTAGTGGAAGGCCTCTATTGAAAGAAGACTAGATTAAGAGAGAAGAAGAAGAAGAAGAGGTGAATTTTCCCCCTATCCTTATGCAGGGGGGGGGGGGGGAGCGTAGGGAGGCTTCTATAAAATTTTAAATTATTTGAAAATTTTTGAAAATTTTCTAAATTTTTATAATTAAAAAAGAGTAAAAAATATAAAAAGAGAAAACTATATATATGCGTGTATGTATATAAATAATTTTTAAAAATATAATTATTTATTAGTTAACCGCAGCCAGCCCGTTATGTTTGGCACGCCAAGCGGCACTATAATGAACTGGTGTGAACGTGAAAGTGTGGGCAGGCGCGCGGGCACGCGGTGGTAGTGGCCAGCCCTCTAGCCAGTCGGTTTGTATACCAAGTTGTATCTTGGTCTAATTTTTTTGCTTGAATAGTTCAATTCGATGTTACAGACTCAATTTTTATACTTCTAGAGCTAATCATGAACTTTGTAGTCACAGCCCAGTTATTCTCAAGTTTTAACTAAGTGAAAAATTTCTCATAAGTTATAACATATATATTTGGACTTCTAGGGCTTTGATGTCCAAAAATAGGTGGGCCACTGATATATCATCAAAAATTAATTGTGATCATGCATGAATCTTGAGGAAAATTTAATTTTAAAAATTCTAAAATTAAATTTGGGATCCTTTGTCCTTCAATTTCATCAAACTTATAGTTGGACTGAACATCTCAAAAATACAAACCCAACGATACAAAATTTGGCAGAATCGAAGACCAAATGGGGCCAAATTGAAGACTTGAAACACATTTTGAAGGTTCAAACCATAAATTGGATGACCAAATAATTTCCAAACATGACATGCTTATAGTCGAATTGAGCGGCTAGACTAGATGAATCAAATGAGTGCAAGATTATTGAATTCTGATATCGTCAAAATACTCAAATTCTCTATAAATAGTTTATAATCGAGAGAGTCGATATCAGCTGTCCATTCAAAATACTCCCAACATGCCCTTGATCTTCTCTCTATTTACTGGTCATGCCACTCCCAAAAAACTATTAGTAGACCCCTCATTCTTTATTGAGGAGGGACTAATTAAGGAAGAATATAAAGAATAGAGGAAATGAAAAAAAATTAAAGTTCTCTTGCTATCAGACTTCTCCTCAACCACTGGTCGGCCATTGACTATCGCATGAATTTCATCAGACTTCCGCTCGAGCACTAGCTGTCGCTAGAATTTTATCCGACCACTAGCTATCACTTAACTTACTCACGGTAACCACTAGTTGTCACCAGACTTCTTCCTGACCACCAGCTATCTCGGAGTTTCGCTCGACCACCAGCTATCGTCGGACTTTCACTCAACCACCAGATATCATTGGACTTCTCCCTGGATACTAGCTAAAAGTAATTCTATGCTTGGCCATCAACCATCATTAGACTTTTATCCGACCCTTATTTATCACTTAATTTCAACCCAATGATAGACTATTATAATCTGATCGTCCTCAACTTCAAAGACGAATCAATCATTTATAATCTATTCAAAACACTAGATGATTCATTTTAACTAGGTGTGGCCTTATGGTTTTTCCTTTCCAGGTTTTTCACATAAAACTTTATGGTGTTTCTATTCTCTATGTTTTTGAGCTAGATACTCATGCAACGCTAAGATGAAAGATTTTCCTACTTTACAACCACAAATATTCTAGCCCATAGCACAACAAATTATATAATTATTATTTATTATGAAATAACATTATATAATAGGAATTTGTCGTGGAACCAACAAGAAGTTAGAGTTTCATTTGGGACAACTTTCTTATTTCTTTCTAAAATATTTTTCTAGTAAAAACATTTTTTAAGTAGAAATGTATGTATTCAGAAGTTGCTTTATAATGCAATAAAAAAGTAATCTCAAACGAAGTTTAAATTTGAAAAAAAAAATTATGTTATACACATTATATTTGTGAATTTTCTTGTATGTTATATGTTAAAATTTTGATGAAAAGATATTACTCTCACATTATATCCAATTGAATAAAAAATCATGATAATATTCTATATTTAAGGAGAAGTTTTAATAGTGCCTTCATTAATATCTCATCAAAAAATTATCTTGATCGAGCATGAATCTCGAAGCAAAATAAAGTTGAAAACTTTAAAAATTAAATTGGCGATCATCTGAATTATGATTTCAGTAAACTTACAATCGACCTGAACAACTCAAAATGCGAACCTAATAACACCAAATTTGACTCAGTTCGAGCCCAAATGAGTCTAAATCAAAGACCTGAAGCACATTTGGAATGTTCAAACCATACTTTTGATTACCAAATGGTTTCCAAACATGACATGCTTATAGTGGAATCGAGCGGCTTGACGAGAGGAATCCATCCACTATAGGAAAATCACTCATTACTGGCGGTTTGTTCTGACGGTTACTATTAGTTTTCCGATGATTTTGTAAAACACCAATGGCTTGTCGACGATTTAAAAACTACTGGTAAAAACTACGCCGGAAACCTTTTTCAGTGATGTTTTTCCAATGGTTTTTTTCATCGGGGTTTTCCAGCGGTTTATACCACCAGTTAGGTTCCAACGGTCAAAGCGCCAGTGACCGCCAATTTTGTTACCGACGGCGTACCGGCCGTTCAACAGCCAAAATAATTATCATCGTTATTATAGAGTAGACTGTCGGTACACCGCCAGTGATTTTACTGGTGGCTTATCGGTGGTCAAAACTGAAGGAATTGCCGGCGGTGAGACCGCCGGTGTGTCGCCAGTGTATCGCCAAACACCGTCGGCATACCATCGATATTTACTGCCGATTATAGTTTTTTGATAGTTTTAATTAGCTGTCCGGTATCAAAGTTTCCGGCGGCCAAACTGCCGTTTAGCCACTAGAAACCTGTAGTATTTGAAAAAAAATGACAGCCTCCCCTCTATTTTATTGATTTTCACCCTAAACTCTAAACTTGCACAAAAAATGTTATAATTTTCACAAATTTGGGCAACACGTCACTATAGTCAATCACAACAATTATCGCAAATATATTCATTAAAACAAATCAGTAAGTGAAACCAAATAAGTTCATAACTAAGTTCATAAGTTTAACCAAATAAGTTCATAACTAAGTTTAATAAGTGAAACAAAATAAGTTCATTACAATAAGTTCATCATAAGTTTATCGAACAAAAAAGAGTACTAATCCTCCTATATATCCTCGCTGTCTGTTGATGCATGTTGTTGGTCTTGCTCTTGCTCTTTCTTCTTTTGATTTTCATCTCTGTAGGATCACAGCTCTGCTTTTATCTCATTTTGAACCTTTCTCATCTCTTTTATCTCTCTCATCAGCGATGCAACCCTCTGTCTTACACTTTCATCAGCTCCACTAGGATCATAAAATACTGAGGTGAATGAACTGCCCTCATAAGCATAGCCTTGAGAACCCAAGCCATATACCCTTCCCCTCTGTCTTCCTTTAATAACATCTGACAATATATGATACTTAGAAATCTAGGTTGATCCTGAAGATGATCCCTCACCAGTGGACGGACAACTCCTGTGAGAATAAATTCATAAAATATATTGATATTAAAATGAGTTTTATTATAATAAATTTATATTCTCAAACTCCAAAAAAATTATACTCACATGAGCCTTTTTAGCATTTTCATCAACTTACTGATGGTCAGCTTGATGTTGGTGAGTTATTGTATGCAACTCCAGCGGTATTGGCTCCCGACTAAGAAGCTCTTTCTAAATATATAAGATATAGTTATAATAACAAAAATATATGTAATAAACTAATTTAAAGCTTTTACAAGTTATCATCTATGTTCTGTATGAGGAACAGATCCACCAGTATGAAGAGAGCTTCATTAACCCCCATAATCAGATGCTATGTTCTGCTTATTCTGCTCTCTTATTTTTATGAACTCAGGGGTCGCCCAAGCTTTACTCAGATCTGCCCATACGCCCTCTCCAATCCATATTGGATGCTACCCAAACTTTCTAATGTCTGTGAACATGTCCCTAAGATGGGTCGCTCCTCTCTTCTCAAAATTTATTCTGATCCTCTTGTTATGCTCAGGCAACCACATAAATTATTTATGTAAAAAAATATAGGCATAACAAAAAATATTAATACAAATTAAATCAAATATTTAAATTCATGCTAAATAAGTATAACTAAAATTCTCCAAACCATATGTCCCTAATTTTCTTTGGGATCTTCTTCCATGATAAGTAAGGAGCATCATATTTATTCTTTATAATATCTCGAATCTTGTGAGTAGGTGGCCTTGCAGGATTGAAGCTGCAGGTTAATTTTTTTTTATCAAGAACATATAATATATCAAAATATAAGAAACTTAACAACATAAACTGAACTTACTTATTGCTCTTAGGCTGAATGTATTGATGCTTATCTACTGCGGCTGCATGATCCCCAGCACTAACCTCTACTGGTCTAGATGGTCCACCGTATTCTGGCTGCACCGGATATGAGTCATAATATGGGTGGCGGTAAGGAGAGTAAGGGACGGTGGATGGACCTATAGCTTGTGATGATAGTAGGGGTAATATGGATAGAATGGGGTTATATATGCCTGATCTAGAGAAAAAAAGTGAGGACTCGTCAACGGAGGAGGGAAGTACCCAATAAAAGGTGGTGGTATAACAACAGATGGATCTGACTGACCCTGACCCTGCTCACTAGGGGATTGCTACTAACTCTTAGGTGATAATGGTGATGGTATAACTAGTGGAACAACTCTCTCTCTCCCTCACTTTTGTCATGCTGTTTAGGTCTATTAGGATTAACACTCAACTTTTTATAGAAAACTTTGAGGTAAATGATCTACGTGGAGGATCATCAACTGAAGTCATCTGCATTAAAAGAAATAATTAGTAAAATATTGTAATATATAAAAAATAAAGAATACAGAATACACATTAATGAATTATAAAAATAAAGAATTATAGAATACAAAATAATAATTAATATTTTTATTACTCAGAATTCAAAAAGTACAATTATATAAGTATAAAAACTATTATGAAATATTACAAAAAACTATAATTGTACAATTCTAAATTATAAAAATGACAATTCTAAATTACAAAAACTATTTAGAATCAGAAATATTTTTATTGCTCTCCAGGGTATCTTCACTTTCATCCTCATTCTCACTTGATGAGCTAGTTAAACTATTCACATCTTCTAACTGTATTTTAATATTAGGGGTTATAGTTGGCATCTCTTCAATTTTAACAAGCCTATAACTTGATATCTCATCCTCTTGATGTGTAGTTGCTATAACATATTGTTGATCAATTATGCCTCATGCTTTTATTTTTATAACAGCTAGCCAATCTTATTTATACCTACAACCACTGGAATATTTATTGAAATAAACTTGACTTGTTAACATAAATGAATTAAACTTCCTGTATCTTATATTATATTTTATATCTACTAAACCAGACGCAGGATGAACCCTTGTGCCTCTATTCTGTATTGGATTATAACATTGATAGTTAAACAAGCATACAGAGTTTTCATCTTCGCCTGGGTACTTTAGGTCAAGAACCTCATTTAGAATACCGTAATAAATATACTCATCTTCTTCATGAGTATTTTCTCTAACACATACTCTATTATTTTCAATTTTTCTTCCTTCACTCCACAATTTGATATGAAATATGAACTCATTCACTATATATATTGATCAGGTCTTTACTTTTTGCATTGTATCCCATATTAGTGCTTGCAAACCTTGATCAAAATAATTATTATCAGGGTTGTGTACTAAAAAATATTTTTAAATATTAGTATTTTTAGTATTAAAAAAGATGTAATTTAAATAAAAATTTTAAAATTTATGAGATAACATAAGATTTGAATCAAGCTAGGAATTCATTTACAACAACTTGCTTAATATCCTTAGAATATATTAGAGGCAAATTACTTACAAAATACCTAGTGATAAATCATCCAAATAATACTTTAGTATTTTAAATAAATATTACTCATTATGCATATTATGGAAGAACTTACTCTAAGATTGGTTCAACTTCTTCACAGTTCAGTAGCACATATATATTCACTATTTTGATTTCTAGATCGTTGAGAAATCTTTCAACACATTTGCCACTAGGCTTTCCATGACTTCTAAATACTGATAGTGCAACATGTGATTATTCTTTTACATTGAAGTCCATGTTATGACCAATATTTATTCTTGTACTCCTTACATGGGGCTCAAAGTAAGAGTAAAAGTGAGTGATTTCTTGAGAAAAATATGCTTAACATATCGATCCTTCTGAACGTGCTTTATTCTTAACATATTTCTTCAACTTGTTCAAATATCTATTAAACAATTACAATTATCAAGTTAATAAATATATGTTCTCAACTTATTCAAAAATATTGGAGACTTAATAAAAATATGTTTTACCTCTCAAAAAGATACATCCAATGATATTGTACAGGTCCACTATCTCTAGCTTCATAAGATAGATGGACTGAAAGATGTTTCATAGAATCAAAAAATCCTAGGGGAAATTTTTTTTTCTAACTTACAGAGGATGATTGGTATGTCCTCCTCGCTCCTTCGTAAAGCATCTTAGCTTAGTTTAGATGAACATAGGTCTTTGAAAAAAATGCTGAGCTCAGTCAACAAATTTGATATATAATCTGGTAACATACATAATATGATTGGAAGAAGAACCTCCATAATTATGTGATAATAATGACTTTTTAGTCCAAATAACCTCACATATTTTAAGTCAATACATCGCTTATGTTTGATCCATAGACATCAGGTATTTTTAAACCTTTAAACCACTAACATATTGATATTTTTTACTCTGATGTGAAAGAGTAAGGTGCTTTGGGCTTCATTATTTTATTATCGGTTGTTGTTACTAACTCTAATTTTTTTCACCGGCAGTACTCTTTACTATCCATCCTTACTTTGATATTATCTTTACTCTTACCTTTAATATCCATAATTATATTAAAAATATTATCCAGGAAGTTCTTCTCAATTAATTAATTTTCCTACTATGCTCCAATAAGACAGCATACCATAAGCTGATAAATTGCCAATGGTCCACAGAAATGCAGCTCGAAGGAGAAATTTTTTTTTATTGATATGTCATATGTGAGAACACCTTCTTCCCATAATAACTTGAGATCATTAATTAATGGTTACAAAAAAATGTCAATTTTTACTTTTGGATTATGAGGTCCAAATATTATAAGTGTTAAAAAACATGTACGAAGTAGTCATACACATCTATGGTGGAAGGTTGTATGGTGTTAGTATAATTGGCTAATAAGAGTACGGTGTAGCTGCTTGACTATATGGGGTAAAACCATCAATACATAATCTCAATTTTATGTTATGGGGTTCAACAGTAAATGAAGCATGCACTCATTCAAAATGTTTTCATGCTTCAGCATCTGATGAATGCGAAAGAACATCACTTTTTGCTAATTTCTCCTTATGTCATCTCATATGGATTGTTGAACTCATTGAAGCATAGAGTCGCTGAAGTATTGAAATGATCGGTAAATAAAATAAATGGGAATATGGAACACCTTTCTTTTGATAACGTTGTTTTCCAGAGTTTAGTTTAAACCGAGGAGCATTATAGGTGCGACGATAAATTTTTGTTTCATCATCCTTATATTATAACATACATTAATTGATACAATAATTAATTTTTATAGCAGTGAGACCCAACTTTAATACTAACTTTTTTCGTTCGGTATAAATTTGAGGGAATTAAATTATCTGTTGGAAAAGTTTCCTTGAGAAGACCAATGAAGTTATTGAAATAATCATGAGGAATATTATACTCAGCTTTAATACTTAGAATCCTCATTGTAATTGATAATTCTGAATGAGTGTTGTAACCGTCCTAAATTAGTTTTTGAGCTACACGTAGTAACTTAAAGAATTTTTTAGTTTCTGCATTTGGTGGCTCTTCCACACTAGCCCTTAAATTAGGATATACTACATCAAAAATAAGTTCTTCATACGGTCTACTCATTTGATCTTCATCAAATGTTTCATAAGTTATGGATGGACCGACATGAGTATCTCTGTATGGCTCGTACTCAGCATGTGATGTCCAAATCCAGTAGTCTGGAAGAAATCCCTTACGATATAGATCAAGCTTCACATCATCGGGCTTAAGGAATGCTTGATTTTTATGCTTCAAACATGGACATCTAAATATTCGAACTTAAAGGAAGACAATTGAGATGTAACTTGAATGAAAGTCTCAACTCCCTGTATAAATTTATCTGTCAATCCTCTTCGACCTAATAATAATTTGTTATACATCTAATATCTCTCTTCTTGGATAGTTATTTGGACGTTTAAGCAAACGTCCCCCTATATAGTTATGAAAATAATTATTAGAAGATATGCACCCTGAATAAGTATACGTGCTATACTTTCGAACAAGTGTATTTTACTTGAATTGGAATGCATTGTAGGTCTCGCAACCATCTCATATGATATTTATTGATTTAGAGAAAGCATATGATAAAGTTCCAAGAGAAGTGCTAGTTCTTGAAAAAAAAGGAGTAAATAATGCTTATATTCAAATCATTAAAGATATGTATGCAGGAGCTATTACTTGTATTCAAACACAAGGTGGTTTGACTAAGTATTTTCCTATTTCGATTGGATTACATCAAGGGTGAACCTGAAGTCATGGATGCTCTCATTCAAACATGATGAGGATGCTTAGGTCTACCTCTATCTTTCTTAACATAAGTCAAATCTAATACCTCAACTTTCCTTACCAAGTCATTAGAAGGCCTCCGTTTAATGTGACCAAACCATCTAAAGTGACTCTCTCTAATCTTATCTTCCGTTGGAGCTACTCCAACCTTATCACGTATATGCTCATTTCAATTCGTATCATATCTCCATGGGTCAAGCCACTCATCCACCCAAGCAAAAATAACTTCAAAATTTTATGGTGTCGAATTTTGGCCATTAAAAGAGAAGCATAATACTAAGTTAAGTGTTACAAAGATGAGGATGCTTAGGTCTACCTCTACCTTTCTTAACATAAGTCAAATCTAATACTTCAACTTTCCTTACTTGGTCATCAGAAGGCCTCCATTTAATATGACCAGACCATCTAAAGCGACTCTCCCTAATCTTATCTTTCACTAGAGCTACTCCAACCTTATCATGTATATGCTCATTTTGTATCCTATCTCTAAGGGTCAAGCCACTCATCCACCTAAGCAAAAACAACTTTATAATTTTATGGTGCCGAATGTTGGACATTAAAAGAGAAGTATAATACTAAGTTAAGTGTTCTAGAGATGATGATGCTTAGGTCTACCTCTACCTTTCTTAACATAAGTCAAATATAATACCTCAACTTTCCTTATCGAGTCATTAGAAGGCCTCCATTTAATGTGACCAAACCATCTAAAGTGACTCTCTTTAATCTTATCTTCCACTGAAGCTACTCCAACCTTATCACGTATATGTTATTTTCGTATCTTATCACTAAGGGTCAAGCCCCTCATCCACCCAAGCAAAAACAACTTCAAAATTTGAAAAAAAAATAATAACTTTAATGTAACCCAATTCTTCTTGACAATGTCCAAAATAAAAAAATAACCTCAATTTTTTTAAAAAAAAAATAAAAATAAAAATGCAAATCTCGGAGGACAGTTTCACGCACGAGCGGGGAGCGGGAGAGAGATCTTCGACCTTATAGTGGGGGCGAGATCTCCATTTGGATGACCTTTTTGACAGCCAGAGGGACCTTGTCGGTGGCCGGAGGGCGCATCTCGATCGTGAGAGGGCAGAGGAGATGGGTTCGAACGTCGTGCAGGAGAGAGAGGAGCAAGGGATGAAATGAAATGGAAGGCTCGGGACAGCTTATTCTAGGGCATTTTCCAGCAGCTTTTCGGTGGTTTGGATCACCAAAAATAATTTACTTAACACCGGTGGTTCATGCCGCCGGTAACGCATCAGTAAGATTTAATGCCGACAGGTTAACTAGCTTTTTTTGACCGCATCTATTGCCGGCGGCTTTAAATTACATAACTGCCGGTCAGACCACCGATAAAATTTGGCTGTCAAACCATCGGTTAAGCCACTGTTATAATTTGCGGTTGGAGAATCGCCAGTCCAGATCATCAGTAATTGATGAATTTCCTATAGTGATCGAGCCTAAGATTGCCAAATTTTAATATCACTAAGACATTAAAATATCCTATAAACAGTCCATAATCAAGAGATTCAACATTAGTCGTCCATTCAAACCGCTCCCAATTTATCCTTAATCTTCCTCCTATTTACTGGCCATGCCACTCTTAGAAAACTATAAATATACCCCTCATTCTTCATTGAGAGGATGAGAAAGAAGTGACCCAAGTAATGAGAATGAAGAGAAGGAATAGTTCTCTTGCCATCAGACTCCTTCACCATCTCCCATCCACCAACACATGCCAGAATTTTGTCCGTCACCGAATTTCTACTAAAGGCTTAACTTCTCCCCATCACCAGACTTTCATCAGACTTCTACCCTACGTCGAACTTCCGCCAGTCGTCTGACTTCTTCCCGTCGCCAGAATTTTGTTGGACTTTTACCCGACACCGAACTTCTGCCCATCACTAGACTTTTGTCATACTTCTATCCGATGACGAACTTCTAGCTATTGTCGGACATATACCCTTCTCTAGACTTTCATCGAATTTCTACCTAATGTCAGAGTTCCGCACGTCGTCGAACTTATGCGTGTCGCTAGAGTTTTGTCGGATTTTTACTCGACGTAAGAGTTTTGCCCATCGCTAGATTATGCTTTCTCCAAATTTTCATCGAATTTATACTCAATGCCAAACTTTCACCCATTACTAGACTTTTGCTTGCCACCAGAATTTCGTTAGACTTCTACCTGATGCTAAACTTCCACCGTCACCGAACTTCTACCGATCGCCGGACTTATACCCAATGCCGAACTGCCGTCCGTCACTAGAGTTGTTCTTGTCGTTGAACTTCTACCCAACGCTGAACTTTCGCCTGTCACCAGACTTCTCCCCTTTGCCAGACTTCTACCTAACGCCGAACTTCTGTCTTTCGCCTGACTTCTATTCGTCATTGGACTTTCATCAGACTTCTACCCGACACCAAACTTCCACCTGTCTCTAGAATTTTGTCAGACTTCTAATCGATGCTAGACTTCTGCCCATAACCGGATTTCTACCTGACGTTGGACTTCTACCTGGCTACGGTTCTTCCAACCTCCATCGTCATAGAACGGTCTTTATATATCCATCGCCCTCCAACTACGGTCCTTCCAATCTTCATTGCCAAATAATCATCATTCCAACCTTCGTTGCCAGAAAATGTTTTTTCTGACCTCCGTCGCCCACCGACAATATCAAGCCAAGACATTCCATTCAATGAAGAGCCTCATTTGTGATTAACTGCAAATACTAGTAAATTCATTCAAATTGAGCTAGACCCTGTGGTTTTTCCATTTTTTAGGGTTTTCTACATAAAAAATCTTAGTGTCTCTTATGAATGATACAACCTTTATTTTTATCTGTATGTGTGATGGATCTTCGTACAAAACTAAGGCTTCGTTTGAGACGGCTTTTTTATTGCTTTCTAAAACAGAGTTTTAGTACAATTTTTTTTATTTTTGTACTAAAACTTCATTTTAGAAAGCAATAAAAAAGACGTCCTAAACGAAGCCTAAGACATTAAATTTTATACTTCTCTACTGCCGCGAATACTCTTGGATGCAACAATCATTTTTTCATTTTAGTATATAAATTTAATATAAGTAATATTCAATTTCAAGATCTTAATACCATCTTACAATTTTACCAACTAAATTATCAAACTCACAATATCATAAAAATTCCAAAAAAAAAAAAAAAAAACACACAAATTCAAATTTGATTATCATTAATTATCAAATCAATAAATAATTATTATTTTTAATTTATATTTCCTTATTTTCTATTAACAAAGGGATTTTTGCAATTATATGATAATAATAATTTTTTAAAAAAAGCTTCACTTTCACACTCGCCACCGAGTCGGGTCGCTGCCGAGTCGTCGTCATCGCTGATTCAGCCCCGCCGAGTTTCCGTGTCCTTCAAGGACTTTACACTGAGAGGCCATATGAATGTGCACGCACTTAGCTTTTTGGAATAAGAATTTCTTTCGAATGCCATTTTATATCTTGAGTAATACCAGGACTCTGCATGCACTAAGTTCCCATACCTTAATTTTCATGATAAGCTTTTTGCAATAAGAATAAGATTTTCAAGCCATATATTAAGTTTACTTGTATTTTTTAAATTAATAAATTGATGTAAGCATTTTATTTTATTTTTACTGATGTCTTCTTAAATTATCATGTGAAAGGACAAAATTATTTCAATACTAAATTACATAAAAATAAATAATATTAAGGCTTACATGCATTATGGATATATAAAATAATAGAGGATTTAGTACATATCACTAAAAACTCACTCATTTATATATTTAGCATCTAAACTTCATTATTTACAAAATATAACACTTAAACACTTAAACTTTCATTAATGAACAAATCCCTCGAGGCCCCAATGATGAAGGAAGGGCTATAGGATGATGAAGGAAGGGCAACAAGATCTTGTCCGTTTGGGAACCACCGCAAAGGAACAAGGAAGTTGCAACTGAATCTTGCTCGGATGCTTTTGGGTGTGGAAGGCACGACTCTGTGGCACTCGCTAAGTGTTAAAGGACACTCAAAAGAAAATATATAATAAGATAACTGCCTGCCAACTTGCAACAAAGCCCTCCCTTTGCCTCTACTCATGCCTTGCCTTTTTTTATACTTCTTCCAGTTTTTTTCTAGCATTTGTGTACACTCAAGGGAAGATATAAATTAAGCAATGTGGGCATTGATATTGACCAGATCAAGGTTCTTCAGTTCTTTTCAAAGTTTGGAGAGATACAGGAAGGGCTTTTATGACTAGAAAAATCATTAGAAAAACTTTAAGGGATTTGAACAAGAAAGTTGTGATAGGACGAGGAAGCTGTGTCAAGATGAGGAAGTCACGATGGGACCAATAGCTGTGATGAAATGGTAAAGGAGATGATAAGGAGTTTGTTATTTTTGATGTTATATACATACATAGGCGGAGCGAAGGGGGGGCACGTCCCCTAAAAAAATGAAAAAAAAAATATAGAGATAAAATCAAGTTGGAAACTTCAAAAATTAAATCAAAGACCATATGAACTCCAATTTCAGCAAACTTACAATCGAACTGAACGTCTCAAAAATGCGAACCCAACGGCACCAAATTCGACCCAGTCCGAACCCAAATGACTCCAAATCAAAGACTCAAAGCATATTTGGAAGATTACCAAATGGTTTCCAAACATGACATGCTTATAGTCGAATTGAGCGGCTAGACGAGACGAATCCAACGAGCTTAAGATCACCAAATTCTGATATCTCTAAGAAATTTAAATGTCCAATAACGTTCCACGATCAAGAGATTTAAGATCGACCGTCTATTCAATCACTACCAATTTAATTTCCTATTCATTTACATTTTTTTTCTGGGTTGATATTAGCTTAATCCTATATTGATTCGATCTTAAAGAGATGTTATGATTTGTTTTTGTGCGATGAGATTTTTAATATCACATATTTAGTTAATATATTGAACTCGTTCTAGCAGTAATCAAATGATTTGATGATTGGAAGTCATTTTGTGAAGGAAAAAAAATAAACTAATTCACTATCAAAGTTTTATCATTTTTAAAACTGACTATTTTGGTCTCAAGTCCGAATGTAAAAAGTTGAAGGAAAATTAAAAAGATAATAATTTAGGCCCCCCTAAATACATTTTCTGGCTTCGCCACTGTATATATATATATATATATATATATATATATATATATATATATATATATATATATATATATATATATATATATATATATATATATGATGCAAACTTTAGATCATGACAACAAATGAATTTACTTTTGTCAGATTTAATTATAATTTAAGTTAAAAATAGTACATATCTTGCTTTGATTAGCTCGATTTCCTGATGGATAAAGTACTATTTTTTTGAAACTAGAAGTTCCGGCTTCGATCCTCAAAAACAACTCCTTTTCCTTTCATAATAAAAGATATATTTTCAAAAATAAATTATTGTGAATTTTGGGCCTTTATTGCTTGCATGTTGTGGGCTTTTATCGGCTAGTGAGGGCCCATGCCCCCCGGGTTCCCACTGTAGTTCCGCTCCTTAAAATATGACAAAGTTCCTACAATTATAGATATAGAAACCTTTTTATATACGATCTGATTGAGATTCCTAATATGCTTTTCACACCCAATCTAGTTATTGATTTCCTTGGCCGGGATTGATGACTATGATTTTCTATATTGGCGTGAATTCATAGGATTTTTTTTTTCTTGCATGAATTTGTGAGATCTTGATTTTCTTCCTCACAAAAACTTGTGGATTCCAACACTCCCCTTTCCCTTTAAGCTAGAGAGTAGATGTCATCCATCCTCTCTAGGTGATGATCTAATGAAACATTCTCAACTTACTCTTTTAGTTAAAGCATCTGTCACTTTCTTAAGACATAAGATTTGTAGAGTAACCCTTATTTAAGTTTTTTTTTTTTTTTAATTAAGCGTTTATTAATCTTAATGTGTTTTGTATGATCATGTTGAACTAGATTATTGTTGATTTATTATCAGAATACAACTATGCAAGTCATCCCCACTTGATTTTTAGCTCATTTAAGATACTTTTAGCTATAATAATTCATAATTTTCTTTGGCCATAGCCCTTAAATCTTATTTAACAATAGATTTAGCCACCGCATTTTATTTTTTTTCACTTTATATTACTAAATTTCTTTCAAGAAGTGTGCAAGAACTTGATATTGATCTTTTGTTTGAAATTACTAGATGCGCCAAGAGGGGGGTGAATTGGATGATTAAAAACTTCTTTAATGAAAAGAAATATCTTTTTATGACTTTATGCGGAAGTGAATTTTATTCATAATAAAAAGATATGTAATCAATTTCATCCACGCAATTAATCACAATAAAAATAAATGCGAAAATAAAGTGCAGAAAAAATAAATGAAAGAACACACCAATTTATAGTGGTTCGGTCAAACCATGACCTACGTCCACTCCCCGGAGGCACCCTCCGAGTATTACACTAAACCTTTAGTGATTCTCCTTTAGCCCCCACAACTAGGCGGAGAAGCCCTTACACAATCACTTCCACCTTCCCCGGTGCGGCGGAGGAGCCGGGTCCTTTGACACCAATGAGATCTTCTTCTTCCTAAAACTTCCTTCAAGACGAACCTTAAATCCGATGGTACTGAGGTGCAAGCTCATCGGAGCAACCGTGTGATCTCCTTCACACTCCCTTCAAACCCCCTCCAAGGATCTTCTCCCTCTCTCAAACTTCACCCTTTCCTCTCTCCCTTTCAAGTCCTCTCTTCAGGTTTTCTCCAAAAGAATGAAGACACAATGGCTGCCAAAGACCCTTACAAAGTCTTATGAGAGTGCTTAAATAGAGGGCTCAAAAAACCCTAAAAATACTCAATTCAGCCGTCAAATATCGTACCGTACGATCTCAAGATCGTCCAGTACGATGTGCAGAAATTGACCTGTTAGTACTGTACGATCCAGTTAGTACTGTACGAACAGTTCAATTGAAGTTCGTACTGTACGATGTCCTGTACGAAAGTGCTGTACGAACAGTTCAATAAACGGGCAGATTTCCAAAATTGTCTCTGTTGATCGTATAGTACGATACAGTTCGTACAGTACGATCAACACATCAAAATTAAGCCATTTTGATTGCATAATCTCAGGATTAACTTAGGCAATATTTCAAACATCGTACAGTACGATTATTATCGTACAGTACGATTATATAACTGTTCAAATTCAAATTTTTGCCTAATTTAATGGACGGCGGTCTTTCTAATTATAACAGATCGTATAGTACGATGTGGTGATCGTACAGTACGATTAGTTATATTCAATATTAATTTTTTTCAGGAAAAATAAATATTTTAATTTATTTCTGTTACACCAGATCGTACAGTACGAAATAAATTCGTACAGTACGATGAACAGAAAAGTTAAAATATTTATAATCATTTTTTGCTCCCTCTGTGTGTGTGCATGATCAACAAACTATCATACATCATTATAAGATTTGACTCAATAAATGAAAATTACAGACTCATTTAATACGACCAATTCTACGCAATCTTGAGCCTTGAATCTTCAAAGAACAGTGCATGATGTACCTGAAATATTAGTTAACATAAAAAAGAAATATGCACTGCAAATACCAGGAGAAATAAAAGATTAATAATTATTATTTGTTATCATCAAAATCATAAACTCGGAAGCCCGAGTTGCAACAATCTCCCCCCTTTTTGATGATGTCAAATAATATAGGTTGACTTTGCAAATTAAAAAAAATTTCTCCTAAACTCCCCCTCAGTAAAAGAATTATATTAAAAATTCAGGGAAAGCTTCCTTTTTTTGTTAAATTTCCTTTTTTTTTTAAAGATTAATAAATAACAGCAAAAATTAAAACAAAATGCAATAAACTACAATACTTTCTCCCCCTTTGACATTATCAAAAAGAAGAGATAAAATAAAATATAAAATAACAACATAATAACGAAACAAAAACATACAATTATATAAAACAAGTTAAACATACAAAAATAAAAAAAAACATACAAAACACATAAACAAAAACACACAAACAAACCTTAACATACTTATACCTCATCATCTTGCTCCTGTTCTGATGATTCAGAAACTAGGTCTGCCCAGGAGACTTTTTGCTTATCTTTTCCCCAAATTACAAACGGTTTATTTTTACTCTTTTCCTTTGCAGGAAGAGTTTTTAAGTTGGGGCATTCACGCTTCAAATGTCCGGGTTTCCTACACCCAAAGCAAATTATGTCAGAACAAAACTTAACATTTTTATAATATTTACCTCTACTCCGCTTTTGTTGATGTTCATGCTTGTGGTTCAATAGAATTTCAAATTTATTTGTTATCGATGATATCTCCTTGCTTTCATCGTCTACTAAGCCATATTCATCTGTGTGTTTGGCTTTTAGCACAATTGTCTTCTCATCACCTGCATCCAAAAATCTTTGACTCACACTTTGCTCGTAGGCAATGAGTGAGCCGATTAGATTATCTATAGAATAAGCATTCAAATCTTTTGATTCACATATTGCCATGACTTTGGCATCAAATTTATCAAGTAAAGAACGTAGAATTTTACTAACTTTTTCAAAGTTTCAAAGTTCTCTACCTAAATCATGCAATGACATCACAATTTGATTAAATCTAGTAAACATGTCTAAGATAGTCTCATATGGCTTCTTGCTGAAAAGTTCATAATCACGCATTAGAATATTCAATTTAGACTGTTTGACTTCACTAGTACCTACCTTCATACGAAATGCATAATCTATCCCAAATTTCTTTCCTAGTAGTACATGTAGAGATTCTCATGCAATCGTCAGAATTTAATGCACAGAAAAAACAATTCAAACATTTAGCATTTAGTTGTGCATTGAATAGTTCTATTCTACTCCATTCAGTAAAAGGAATATTAATTTTGACTCCATCTATCATACGAGAAGGTACAGAATAGCCAGTTTGAATCATATTCCACATTCGATAATCAATTGATTGCAAAAATGTTGACATGCAAATTTTTCAAAAATTAAAAGAAATATTTTCAAATAAAGGTGGTCGTGTGATACAATAGCCTTCCGCAATGTTACGATTTCCAAAATATGCCATGATCGATTTTTTCAAGGTTTTCTAAAACACTATTTTTGAAACCCGCTCTGATACCAATTGAAATTACTAGATGCGCCAAGAGGGGGGTGAATTGGATGATTAAAAACTTCTTTAATGAAAAGAAATATCTTTTTATGACTTTATGCGGAAGTGAATTTTATTCATAATAAAAAGATATGTAATCAATTTCATCCACGCAATTAATCACAATAAAAATAAATGCGAAAATAAAGTGCAGAAAAAATAAAGGAAAGAACACACCAATTTATAGTGGTTCGGTCAAACCATGACCTACGTCCACTCCCCGGAGGCACCCTCCGAGTATTACACTAAACCTTTAGTGATTCTCCTTTAGCCCCCATAGCTAGGCGGAGAAGCCCTTACACAATCACTTCCACCTTCCCCGGTGCGGTGGAGGAGCCGGGTCCTTTGACACCAATGAGATCTTCTTCTTCCCAAAACTTCCTTCAAGACGAACCTTGCATCCGATGGTACTGAGGTGCAAGCTCACCGGAGCAACCGTGTGATCTCCTTCACACTCCCTTGAAACCCCCTCCAAGGATCTTCTCCCTCTCTCAAACTTCACCCTTTCCTCTCTCCCTTTCAAGTCCTCTCTTCAAGTTTTTTCCAAAAGAATGAAGACACAATGGCTGCCAAAGACCCTTACAAAGTCTTATGAGAGTGCTTAAATAGAGGGCTCAAAAAACCCTAAAAATACTCAATTCAGCCGTCAAATATCGTACCGTAAGATCTCAAGATCGTCCAGTACGATGTGTAGAAATTGATCTGTTAGTACTGTACGATCCAGTTAGTACTGTACGAACAGTTCAATTGAAGTTCGTACTGTACGATGTCCTGTACGAAAGTGCTGTACGAACAGTTCAATAAACGGGCAGATTTCCAAAATTGTCTCTGTTGATCGTATAGTACGATACAGTTCGTACAGTACGATCAACACATCAAAATTAAGCCATTTTGATTGCATAATCTCAGGATTAACTTAGGCAATATTTCAAACATCGTACAGTACGATTATGATCGTACAGTACGATTATACAACTGTTCAAATTCAAATTTTTGCCTAATTTAATGGACGGCGGTCTTTCTAATTATAACAGATCGTATAGTACGATGTGGTGATCGTACAGTACGATTAGTTATATTCAATATTAATTTTTTTCAGGAAAAATAAATATTTTAATTTATTTCTGTTACACCAGATCGTACAGTACGAAATAAATTCGTACAGTACGATGAACAGAAAAGTTAAAATATTTATAATCATTTTTTGCTCCCTCTGTGTGTGTGCATGATCAACAAACTATCATACATCAATATAAGACTTGACTCAATAAATGAAAATTACAGACTCATTTAATACGACCAATTCTACGCAATCTTGAGCCTTGAATCTTCAAAGAACGGTGCATGATGTACCTGAAATATTAGTTAACATAGAAAGAAATATGCACTGCAAATACCAGGAGAAATAAAAGATTAATAATTATTATTTGTTATCATCAAAATCATAAACTCGGAAGCCCGAGTTGCAACATTGTTCACTAATGATTCCGCATATTATGCATCTATCTAGGCTTCTAGTGTGAGTTTGCTAGTCCTTTTGAATGAAACTCGTTTACCTTGATTAACTTTTAGGTAGTGCAGCACATGATAGACAATTGTAGTTTAGGCTCCCTCATGTCATGCTTGAACTTGTTATATTGAGTATGCAATGTCTGGACTAGTATGAGAAAGGTAGACAAGCTTTCCTACCATTCTCATTATTTAAGAGATCAGTTACATATTTTTGTTGGAAAATGAAGTTATTTTTCTTTTAGTATAGTTTTTTATTCCAATAAAAACATTTTAGTCTTTCAAGTTCCTCTAGTTCAAACTCCTTGATTAAACACTATCTATCTCAGATTTTGTTTTACTTCTTCATTATTTTTGATAGCAATGATATCAACATAATATGAATTTTTTCATTCTCTCTGTCACTGAATGCTTAATGAAGAGGGTATGATCTCTTTGATTTTGTTTGTATCATATTCCTATCTTTATTTTATCAAATATTTTGAACCAAGCTTTAAGAGATTGCTTTAATCCATATAGGGCATTTTTCAGTTTAGATGCCCTATCGTCCATTCGCTTCCCAATAAATCCCAATTTAAATTCCTTCATTTAGATCCTCACGCAAGAGGGTATTCTTTGCATCATACTATTAAAGTTGCTAGCTGAAGTGGGTTACTTGAGATTACATAATTCCTTCCGTGGTTATTTTTTCCATAGGGCAAACTTCTCTTGATAGTCAATTACATTTGCCCGTCGTAACTTTTAGCAAACATTCTTTTCTTTATACCTCTCAATAGTGCCATCAGCTTTCTACTTCCAAGTAAAAAAGTCATTTTCATCCTATTATTTCTCTTAGGCTTATTAATAACTCTTATGTGTTGTTTTTCTCTGAGCATAAATTTCCTTTCTAATAACATTTCTTTACTCCTATCTTTGATAATGCATGTTGGTGACAGAGGAGTTTAAAATGGTGGGAAAATACTCCTTGGGTGTTCCGTTTGTAACCACGCAGTCTTTTGTTGCATCAATTTTCTATTACACGACCCGTTAGTACTTTAGGATTTGAGATGCAAAGTGACAAATTGTTTTCCTTATGAATTCTCTTATAGCAGTTATACTTGGTTTGGTTATAAGTTTTTTATCATCTTATATTGTCTGTCATTTTTTCTCACTGCTGTTTCCTTTTATGGCAGGTCCAACACCAGTCTACAACCTGTCCATTGCGCCTGATTGCCTGTAGGTTCTGCGGCGACATGGTCGAAGCAGGGAGCATGCCAGTTGATGCTCGTGACCGGCTCCGAGGACTCTCAGAACATGAAAGCATCTGTGGTTCGAGAACTGCTCCTTGCGATTCATGTGGCCGTGCCGTCATGCTCAAGGAGATGGACATTCATGTTATTGCTGTGCACCAGAAAAGCTGAAAAAAATATACTTCCAGGTTTCTCCATCCCTCTTTTGAATCCTTATTATAAATGCAAACCCTTGCATGAAAACTTCTAAAATATGATTGTTGGAATCCAAATGCTGCAGAGGGAGAAAATATTTAGGATGTTAAGATGTTGGATTTGAATTATTTTCATCTGTTTGTAGCTCTGTTTATGTTTGGTTCATTATATGGGATTATTGGCATCTGAAAGCTGGGGTATTTTCAACTTTTATTTATAAGAATGGCGAATGTCATTAGATTTGTTAATGAAGATATAAGAGTTATGAATTTTCTTATAAATTTTGTAACCATTGTCATATTAAAAATTGCAATGAATCAGGACGTACCGACATACTCATTAATTTTTTGAATGATATAATTACCATATTAAATGTTATTAACTAAATTTAATGTATATGATGAAACATATAAAATCAATTGATTTTATCATGATAACTTGACCATGCTATTTTATTGCTTAGGGTGCATTTGGAGCAACTACAACTCTTTGTAAGAATAGCTTTATGATGAACCAATTTAATCGTCTGACTATTAGAAAACATCCCAATTTAGTCCGAATGTTAAAAGTAATAGCTAAAATTAATATGAATAGTTAAATGTGAGGGTATTTTGGATATTATCATGTATGTAATATTATATTATTTTTTGTATTTATTATATTAAAATAATTCAAAAATCATAAGGGAAGTTAAGTAACTAAATAACAAGAGTGATAATTAATATAAATGTTTAATTTTATTATTAATTTTGTATTTATTTTAATATGATAAATTATATAAAAATAATAATATAATTTCACATACACTTCAACACCCAAAATGATTTCACATTTAACTATTAGAGTTAACTTTAATTATTACTTAAGATTAAATTGAGGTATTTTCAAATAGTCTGGGGATTAAATTAAGACCTATGATGCACCGACACTTCTCCTCAAAGAGGCGTGCAGTGTCCAACACCGTGTCCGACACGACACTCGTCCGACACTCCTCCGACACGTGTCGGACGCGCCAAAAATGTGTCCAATTAAAAAATATTAAATGCAAATTGGACACGTGTGTCCGACACGCGTATCTTAAATATTTTGTAAATTTTTTAAAATATAATTTATTGTATTTTGCGGGATTTAAACTAAATTTCTTATTTCCTATCAACAACACCAAATCAACGTCCACACTTAATACCCAATCTTCGAATATTCTCATTTTCATTTCTTTTTGGCAGTGAAGGTATTTTTATCTCCTTTCTCAATGACTGATAAATGGCATCGACGCCTGACTCTCGACGCCTAAAATATTAATTGTTGTATTTTGAAACTTACAAAAATAAAAGCTAGTGTACATGCTCGATACCGCTAGGTACCGCTCATTTCATGTTTGTTACCGCTAGGTACAAGCTCGGTACTGCTCAGTACATGCTCGGTACTGCTCAGTACATGCTCGGTACCGCTAGGTACATGATCGGTACCGCTAGGTACATGCTCGGTACCGCTCGGTACATGCTCGGTATCGCTTGATCTCTTTCCATACAAATAACTTACGAACTTTAAAAACAAACGGAACTTCAAAATTACTCTTACCCTGGCAGGTCAAACCCCGCCAGGGGGCAGCGCCCCCTTGGACCCCCGACAGATCTGTATATTGTTGTATTCATGTTGTCTTATTATTGAGATATTTTGATTTCACTTCATATCAATTATAATTTTTATGTTGAAGGATAGTAGTTCAAATAAATAATATCCATTATGATTTAGGAGGAATATAAATCTTCGTCTTTTATCAAGGAAAATCTCATTTTATATGACATGTGATAATAAGATGTGGGATGTTGTTGGAGATGGGTTCGAGTGACTTGATGATATGTGATTATTGGAGGTTGCAAATCTTTCTTTAGATGAACCAAAGTTGGAAGCAATGATATTCAATGATGATGATATTGAAGGCCAAAGATCTACCTCTGAATTTAATTTTATTATTCCCTCTATTGAGTAGTTGGACCTTCATCACTACCAAAAAACGCGCTCTTTCGCAGCGGTTTAGTGCAGCGGTTTTAAAAACCGCTGCAAAAACTGTAAATTTAAATAGGAAATTTTCTATTTTGCAGCGGTTATAACCGCTGCTATTTGCAGCGGTTAAAACCGCTGGTAAAACCCATATCTTATTTTAATAAGTAACCCGATCGAAGCCCTAAATCCTCTACTTCTTCTTCGTTCGCGCGAACTGGACTCCGGACGAAACTCTTCTCCTCGCGAATCCCGACCGATCGGTGCCTAATCACTGTGAGCATCTTCGATCCCCTTCATCCTCTTCTTCTCTTTTTCTTCTCATTGTGTTTCTTCATGCATATACTTCGTTTGCTTCATTAGGGTTTAGGTTAATCTACCGTAGGCGTAGCTTTGTCGTTGGTTTTTAAACATGATTCCTTATAAATTTCGCTCATTTGTTGATCTGGAGTTTGAAACCTAGCTAGCTTAGGAGCTGTCAAGCCGCTAATTTTCAAAAAAAAAAAAAAAAAAAATCCGATCGGCTTGCCGAGAGGTCCGTAGAAATTTTTTTTTTAGACTGTGTGTAGTTTGTATTTGGTTTTAGGCCGACCATCAGAATCACATGCAGAGATGCTTGCTCGGATAAGAAACAGAACCGACAATGTAGCCTTCAAAGCCATTGGCTTTTAATACTTTAAGGACCTGAGATCTCCAGGTCGAGTGATTTTCGATGGTTAGTGGAGTGTGAACAATGTTCTTCAGGTTTGTCATGAGAAACTTTAGTAGCGATGGAATAAGTATTTCTGCACTTCTTATGTTGCCATTTCAGTCATCTCAGGATTTAAGGAGGAAGAGTTGTAAGATTCCATCATGAGTGGTAGAGCTATAGCTCTTATACCATGTAGAAAATCTGATATGGAACTAAAGCTAATGCCGAATACATCGGTAATAAAAATGATAAGAGTAGCTAAAAACAAGTAGATAGAAAACTGATACTCTCAGTCTAAGACTGCATTAATTCTGATACTCTCAGTGCATCCCTAAGGAGTAGAGTTCAGACATCCACCTTAATAACCTACCTTCAACTTTGTTTTTCTTTATTAAATTAAAAAAAAAAAATACTCTCTCATTTTTTTTTAAAGCTTTACCTTGATTTCCATTTGGTTATTTAGATTGAGCTCTCCACTCTTACTGCTTCAAAAAATAGGTAGTATTCTTTGTAAATTTATGTTTCTCAAATTTTATAAGATTTATGATGAAATTTTTATCAATTTAATTTTTTTACACGGTAGCAGTTATTGCATAAATTTATGTTATGTCTAAATTTTCTTATAAATTTATGATTGCTTTTTTTATAAGTTTCATGATGATATTTATTTACGTTTTAGCTTTAAGATGCCTGACATAGGTTTTTGTCAGGCTTAGTTAAATATTGAATGGTTAAAGTACCCAATACTTCATTGATTGCATGTATTTTGGTGTGTTAATTGAATTTAATTTCTTATGTCTACGATAATGTATAAATTTTATATTATTGCTGCTTCAAAATATAATTAATATTTTTTATGAATTTATAAATCTTTTGTAAATGTATATTCATATTATTATTTTACTTTGATTTATATTATGTTTTGTAGAAAGATCTTATAGCTGGATCATTCAGATGTAAATCTTGACATCGTTCCAATGTATGTTCAACCGAAACTATTGACATTTATTTTCTCCAACAAATTAGTATAATTCATCGAAGATATTTTATTTTAAGGATTTATTTGTAGTTCACAGTAATTCAAAATGAATTTTTAGTTCAAATCATTATATCAAAATTAATTACTTAATTAACAAGTGGTTTATAGATGTAATCGATCTTAGTTTAGACTATAACAAATTTATGTTATATTGTGCTTTCATAATGCATTTCTGTCCACATAGTGCATGAAAAATTATGAATCCTTTTGATGCTTTTTTGTCTACAAAAACTTGCATGACTGAAAGCTATGATTTATTTCTATTGTATAAAATGAAAAAACACATTATACTCAAGTCCAATTTGATTTATAACCAACACAATATATCCAACTAAATTAGAGATCAAATCAAGTCATTTACCAATATTAATTTTAAATCAAATCTACAATATATAATATCTTTACAGTAATATAACTCATGTAGACGATTCAGATATTTCACACTAGATGAGATAGTTAGTGAGAGTTGATTCGTTCAAATGCTTGCATATAGCGACTTAGGATTTGTTAAAATGACTTTTCTTATCCTTCTTAAAGCAGTTTTTTAGTAAAAAAATTAAAAAATATTTAATTAAAAATCTGCTTTATAAAGTAGTTAAAAAGCCGACCCAAACGAAAATATTATAACTGCTTTTCTTTCTATATAATTGTAATTTAATTAATTAACAATATCAAGAAGAAAATATATATGTTCTTTGATATTATATTAAACATATTAATTCTATTTATGTTTTATTTATGGTGGGGTACTCTAAGCACAAAGTGGGCAGAGATAACAACAAAAAACCAAACCAACCTCCTCACTAACCCTAGTCCTTTCTTGCTTCTATTCTTGCACCACAATGACACTTAACACAAACTAGTAAATTAAGGTGAGGACCAAAACCAAGAGCTCACTATCTACCTTTCTCTAACCTAAATTCCAACTCATCACCTTATTGATTGCTTATTAAATGTGTATTTTTTTAGTGATTTACAGGCTTGATGGATAAGAGTTGGATGTCAAAATCAAAATGGAGTAGTGATTATATTGAAGGTGTTGATAATTTTTTAAAATTTGCAACACAAGGTCAAAGTTCAACACAAAAAATTTTATGTCCATGCAAATTATGCATTAACAGATATTTTCATTATGTAAAAGAAGTCAAGTTACATTTACTCTCCAAAGGAATTTTTCCTGGATATGTTGTTTGGAATCGACATGGAGAGGAACATGCTTGTTTAGCTGAAGTTACAAGATCAGATACATGTACTGATACCAGTAATGTTGTTGAAGTACAAACTGAAGGCGAGTTGCACAGATCAAATGATATAGAAGGATTATTAAGGGACACATTCTGCTCAGTCAATGCC
Source organism: Dendrobium huoshanense (assembly GCA_016618105.1). NCBI lineage: Eukaryota > Viridiplantae > Streptophyta > Magnoliopsida > Asparagales > Orchidaceae > Dendrobium > Dendrobium huoshanense. The sequence continues at coordinate 71,656,663 of CM028353.1, forward strand.
AATTTAGATGACGAACATAATGAAAATAACATAGATTTGACAAATGATGAAGCAATGAAATATGGTGATTTATTGCTAGAAGCAGGATCAGAATTATACCCTGGTTGTAAGTCATTCACAAAGTTATCTTTCATCTTACATTATCGAAAAAGGATTCATGTAGCCGACCCCACGTAGTGGGAGAAAGGCTTGATGTTATTGTTGTTGTTGCATTGAAATGTAACATTATCATGTATTACAGGAAAGGGCTGCAAAAAATTCTGCCAATGCCAAGAAACAAACTTGTCCTCACACAATGGGTCGTGTGAGTTCAGTTCGAAGACAGAAGGAAACGGTATAAAATTAAACATTTATTTATAACTACTAAATAATTTATTTTCAAACTTACATTATTATTATAATTTTTTGTAGTCTATTACGGACAGATTACAATTATGGAAAATTAATAGGATGCATAAAGATGGGACATGGTCATCTGATGACGCTATGCAGCGATGGGTATATATATATAATTATTACAATTTTTTTAAATAAATTCATTCTTCAATATATTTAACTATATGTTTTTGAACTGTAGGCGCAAGCATGCAATCTTCTTGCCCAAGAAGGGCTTACATCTGAAGAAGGAAATATTGAAGCTAATGAGAGAGTTTTTGCTATAGTTATGGGACCAGAACATTCAGGTAGAGTTCGTACCCAGGGATTTGGTGTTACGCCTACTAGATTCTTTCCTCAAAGCAAAAATGAAGAAGGTAGTGGTAGCGGTAGCAGTTTTGGACAGATAGCTAGTCTTAGAGAGGAGTTTATATCATTTCGTGATAATCAGGCGAGAGAATTTGCCTCTTTTCGTGATGAGATGAGACAGTTTATGCAAGAAACGCAAAGGAATCATCCACCCCATGGAGGATCAGAAATGGTATGAATTTTTTTTTTAAGTTAAATATAAATTGCTTGATTATTATTATCTCATTCTCTTTATATTATTTTCAGGGTGAAAATGACAATTTATCTGATGCCTGACAGTCTGCTGATGAGCACTGGTATTAGATGTGATGCTTTTGGTGATGTGAATATTTTATGTAATTTCTAACTTTTGTTATTTTGAATTTGAAATGTAATATTATTATTTTGTGCTCATTTCCTTGTGTTATAAATCATCGACTATGCATAGAACATTTTGTATTTTGTTTGATAATGGTAGAAAAGTTATGTTCTTAAATAGTTTTTGTAAATGGTGCTTTCTAGATCACTTTTGTAGCCAATAGAGTCCTAGTGCAAAGTGCATGAAATTGATGTTCTATTTAAAGTTAGCTAGCAATTTGTAGTTCTCTCTATCTTATCAACTTAAGTTGGCCAATAGAGTCCTAGTGCAAAGTGCACGAAATTGTTTTAATGGAGATATATATATATATATATATATATATATATATATATATATATATATATATATATATATATATATATATATATATATATATATATATATATAGCATGAATCAAACTTACATCAAAGAATTCCTAGTCTAATGGATTTGATGATTCTACCTAACCTTGGATCTAATTCCCCTTAATTGCATTTTATAAATGACAATCACATTATATATCTATAAGAAATTTAGAGATTATATATAGAGCTATATTGATATTTTTTTTAGGATAAAACTTATTTATGAGACACATAGTCGCACATTAATATAAAACAACATCATCGCATATTAATATAAAACAACATCAGTATAAATAAATGGTGTTATTATAGAAAGTTTTTTGAATGATTGGACTATAGTTGAATATGTAATTAAGGGGGCACGTGCCTCATGTCCCACCTATTTACAATATAATTCTAGGACAAAACCATATCCTTACATTTATTCTTTTCCTCATTCTTCTTACCCAATTTCCTTTTCTTGCTCTACTTCGCCTGAAGTCGCAACCTCCAAAAACCCAGCCTGTGAGTTCTTAAGCTAAAATGAGGCTTTGGTTATGCAAGATAAGAAAAATGCTTAATTATTATGCATATTGGCTATTCTATCCAAGGCCTTCACCACTGCTCGACTTCAAAAGTGAAATTCCATCACTTTTTCTATAATAATAATAATATATATGAACCATAAGTTAATTAAAACTTCCAAAAATTTTATTCAAATTGAAACTAATTCAGATACTTTCATGCCTTATAAATTATTATATATTTCTATAGACCAATTTGTACCAATTGTAAATTAGAACACAATAAAATAATTTTTTGTGATTTTCGTGAAAATTGATATTTTGGGGTATAATATAATTAAGAAAAATTATATTTTTACCTTATGAAAATTGGGTATATAATGTTTTCCTTCTTATTAGATTTGTAAGAAATTATTCTACTTCTCAATTCATGAAGAACAAACTCTAATATCTTTTTAGACTCCTTCACATATGTTTAGTTACTATGTAACTCGATTTCATCTTGTTGAACTCTACGATTTTTATTTGTAACTCATTTTCTTAGTGAGTGTGTGTGTGTATTTATATATTGTTTATATCAAATATATCTACTGCTAATCTTAATCCATGTAGCACATTTACAATGAATGTTTAGTTTTAATGTGCAAACAATTTGTATTGTTTGTTGTTTGTTGCAGGTGTGAACGGCAAGGTTTCAAAATTTAAAAAAAAAAATTCTGGACATTAGTGGCGGTTATAACCGCCACTAAGGCCCAGAAAACCGCCGCTTAACGCCGATAAAGTCCATTTTGCTTGCCTTTGTTGCGGTTAAAACCGCCACTATTCTGGGCATTACTGGCGGTTTAAACCGCTGCAAAAAAATGCTTTATAAAAATGCTACCCCGCCGGTCTTAAAACCGCTGCGGAAGGCCGTTGCAGCGGAAGGCAAAAACGGCGGTTCTGCAGCGGTTTAAGGACCGCTGCAAATAATTTTGTGGCGGTTATAACCGCCGGGAAAAGTAAAAAAATGTGCTGCGAAAGGCTAATTTTTTAGTAGTGATGTTGTACTAAATGGTTTTTTGCTTATATTTTTGTGGTTGTACTAGACATTTTGTACTAAACATCTTTATGTTATAAGCTAAATAAGTTATCATGAAATTGATTTATTATTGCTTTTCATTTTTAATATAATGTCATCTTAATTTCTATATATTATATTAAAAAATTATTATGTCGTGTCTACGCCGCACCCGTGTCCTATATTTTAAAAAAATGCCGCGTCCCGTGTCCGTGTCGTGTTGTGTCCGTGTCGACGTGTTCGTGTCAGTGCATCATAGATTAAGACATTATGAAAGTCTGAGGCTAAATTGAACATTTATTAATAGTTGAGGGACTATTGTGGACTTTTCAATGCTATTGTAGGTATCATTAAGTTTTTGTTTTTAATATAATTGGACAACTTTTTCATTGTTACTATATTTTAGCAAATTTGTTTATAAAAAAATGCTTCTCATCATATGATTTTTTAAAAGCAACAAAAAAAATTGTAGTCAAATAAAATTGTGACAGCTATCTAAAAGTATAATCGTGAAAAAATTGTTCCAAACATACATATGCTATGTCAAATTTCCCATTCAGTTTTTAATTTGCTACTTTCAAAGAAGTGTAACTGAATCTTTCTGCCATTCTTTAAAGTCTGCTGTTTGATGCTAAGAACTAGTTTGCAGAAGTTTTTCGGTTCATTTTCTTCGTTGGAAGATTTACATTCCAAACATTAGAAAAGTGTTGTTTGATATTTTTATTTGTGAAAAATCTCTTTTTGAAATATCTGGATGGGTCATCACTATTGAGAAATATGCATTTCTATGACAGCTTTATATCACAAAAAACTGTTGATCTGAGCAATAATTACATGCTAATTTCTGCTGTAATTAATGAATTTTTAACACTTGATTTGAAGTAAAGTTCTTGCCTTCATATTTCATTAGTAGTTTAGGTTTCGTTTAAGATAGTTTTCTTAAAGCAGAAGTATTAAGCAAATTATCCCAAGCAAAACCTTAGGTTTTATTTGGGATGATTTTCTTTTTGCTTCTTAAAACAGCTTAATTTTTGGACTAGAAAGCTGCTTTAAGAAATAGTAAGAAAGCCGTCCCAAACAAAGCCTTAGACTTCGTTTGAGACGGCTTTTTTTCTGCTTCTTAGAACAACTTTTTAATACAAAATTAAAATTTTTTGTACTATAAAGCTGCTTTAAGAAACAGAAAGAAAGGCTTCGTTTGAGACGACTTTCTTATTGTTTCTTAAAACAACTTTCTAGTATAAAAATTTTAATATTTAAACTAGAAAGCTATTTTAAGAAGAAATAAAAAAGATATCCCAAATGAAATCTTAGTCTATGATGATTATTTAAAAAGTTAAGGTATTAAAATGAGATTTTTAAATGGTTAGGATTATTTTAGCCATTTATAAAGAATTAGGGGTTCATTTTGATTTTATTATAATAGCTACAAGAGTATTTTTCTCATTTTGAAGGGCTCTTATTTTGCAATAATCCTCAAAAATATTGATTATATGAGCTTAGTCATTATTCATATTCTTATTGAAATATATATATATATATATATATATATATATATATATATATATATATATATATATATATATATATATATATATATAATAGAAAATAGAGAAGATAGAAGTCATATTATAATCAAAAATTATTTTTATTCTCTCTATTTTTTTTTTAATTCTACAATAATAAAAAATAACATAATTAACACAGAATATTTATTAACAGTAAGATATAAATTGAAGTCATAGTGGTGTTTGATACTGTTAGGTTGATTTGATTGATAGACACTTGTAAGTAAGCACTTTTTTTCATCTATTTGGAGAAATTATTATATGCGGAGTCCAGACGGGAGAATTGGTCGGATTTGCTTAGTATTTGCCTAGTGTTTGTAAAATACTCAATAAATATTCAACAAATATTCAATTGTGACTATTTGTTGAGTATACTCATGGATTTTGTAAGTATTTGTTAAGTATTTATTGAGTATTTACTAATTTGTTGAGTATTTACAAATATTCAACAAATCCGGACGATTCTACCGCCTGGACTCCGCACATAATAATTTCTCCATATGTTGACTCTACATAAGGCGATAAGTCAGATAGGCATTAAGTACATATGCAAAAAGTATGATGAACTTTCTAGCAATATTGAGAAATGGCTACAATATTCTCTTGTTGTTTAAAAGAGTAAATAAAGTAAGTTATTTGATATATATATATATATATATATATATATATATATATATATATATATATATATATATATATATATATATATATATAAGTTAATACATTATAAAAAAATTGGCTTGATTAAATGCCAAGTTAGATGCACATATTAATTGCAAATTTTTAAATTTATTTCATGAACATCCAAACTCTAATATCAACAAAATTATGGACAAATAGTTTAGTTTGATAAGACGAACACATGCATCAAAAGTGATCAGATCTAAGTCAAAATAAGCTCATATTAAGAAGTTAAAACATTGTTAGAAATTTTGAAATATTATTTGAAAGATCAAATGACTTTTAAAATTGGCATGTTTACAATCAAATTGAGCGTATTGATGTGATAAATTCAACAGCTCGATGTCACTCAATTCTGACAACATTAAAGTATTTAGATGCTGAACGAAAGTTTTATGATTAAGAGAATCAATGCAGGTTGTCCAAATGATTATTATTTTTTATTTTCTCCATATTTATGTGGCATATTACTCTCAAAATTTTATAAATAAAATTCTATTTTCTACATAAAAAGGAGCATTGGCTAGAGATTCAAAAGAGCTCGAAGGCTTGAAGAGTCTGAAAACACCAATTGAGCATCACTGTATCCAACGTTCACCGGCTGATTGATGTCGTTGGACCTTTGCTTTTTTATTCAAATAAGATCATTTTGAATATTTTTTTTTTTCAATTTTATCTAAACAGAAAATCCCTATTATAGGAGGGGAGGCAAACGACTAGGAAAGTTGGATTAGATATGGTGAGGATGGAGGGAATAAACCTTATTAGCCATAGCAGATGTTATCCATGGTGGAGATTATGAACATTGATGTAGGCGTTCATGGCAAGTTTTGAGCTTGTTGGAGATGGCTAAAATTAAGGTATGTCGATAATGGCATTCTTCAACCTTAGTGGTGATTACAAGCATCAATATTGGTATTGATAGTGGTTGGTGGCCTTCTTTGTGATTGTTACATGTTTTGATGTTGTTGTCGATAGATAGTATCATTGGGTGATAGTGTTTGTGTTGATGATAGACATAAACTTTGTTGGCAATAATGGACATCAATGTTAATGTTATCTTATTAGTGATTGTTGATTCATGGTGGTAAAGTAGGATAAATTGTGCATCTTAGTGTTGTACGAGTATCCAGCTCACAAAGAAAAATAGTAAAAACACAATAAAGTTTTTACATGAAAAATCCTGAAGGGAAAAATCACGGGACTGCGCTCAATTGAAATGATTCCACTAGTATTTGAATAAATTACAAATAATTGGTTAGTCCTTAAGACTGAGGACGATCAAATTACAACAGTCAATCGACAGGTTGAAATCTTGCTACGAACAGTGATCTGATAGAAATCCGACAGCGTTCGGTGGACGAGCGGAAATACATAGTGAGTTGGTGGCCAGGATGAAGTTTGATGATACTTATAGTTGGTGGTTGGGCATAAGTCTGGAGATAGTCTGACGATAGTCTGTGGTCGGGCAAAAGTTTGGTGATAGTCAGTGCCCGGGTGGTGGTTGAGGAGGAGGAATCTAATGGCAAGAGAACTTGAAATATTCTCTCTTCCTTCTCTTTCTACTTGGGTCCCCTTCAATTAAGAATAAGGGGCATATTTATAATTTTTTGGGAGTGACATGATCAGTAAATAGGGAGAAGATCAAGGTCATGTTGGGAGTGTTTTGAATGGACGTCCAATATCGACTCCCTTGATCATTGACCATTTATTAGCATTTGAGTGTTTTAAGGATATCATAATTCGACGATCTTCAGCTCGTTGGATTCTTCTAGACGAGCTGCTCAATTCGACAATGAGCATGTCACATTTAGAAGCTGTTTGGATATCCAATTTATGGTTGAACTTTTCAAATATGCTTCGGATATTTGATTTGGGTCAATTTGGCCTTGAATTGGGCCAAATTTGGTATCGTTGGTTTCGTCTTTTCGAGATGTTTAGTTTGACTGTAAGTTTCCTGAAATCGGAGCTCGGATGTTCCCGAATTTAAGTTTAGAAGTTTCCACATCAATTTTACCTCGAAATTCGTGCCCATTTTTGTTTCTATTATTATTTTTTATTTTTATTTTATTTATTTAAGCACGAATCTAAAAAATTAATCATATTTGAGATTCATGCTCAAATATGATTAATTTTTTATGATATATCAGTGATGAAATGAAGGACATCGACATTAATGTTGTTGATGGGCTTTGGATGCTAATAACTAGAGCTTTATAGTCTCACCGTTAAAATCCTTCTTAAGGTGTCAGGTGATGGCAAACAATGCTCTGGATATTGGGTGACCTTTGGTCTCATCAAATTCAATTAATTGAGATGCTCATTTCAACTATACACAAATAATTCAGATATCTTTTGGTTCTTTAAATAAATTGATGATGTATTCAATTATACTTATAAGTGCTTGATTTAGATCTAGTCAAGTTTAGAGCATTCAAGGTATCATTTGGTTCATCTTATGGAGAATTGTATTATGACTATAAATTTGTTGAAATTAGAATTTGAATTATTTTTTAAGTTGATTCCATAAATTTTTATTTGGAATATTTAGGCTTTTTGAGGACTAAAAAATCATGCCATTAAATGAAATTTTTGGTGGCACAAAAGTTGCCCCTTTTTAGATAGCAAACTAAGTGTTGGAAAGTTATTCTTATCTTGTAATTTTTGGAATGTACAATCGCAATTTTTTGAAACTATTCTTTAAATGTCATTGTGGACTTCTTAAGCTTTGTTTGGGACTGTTGCGGGCTAGAATATTCATGACAATAGAGTTATAATTCTATGTCTTAGCGTTGTACGGATATCCAGCTCACACATAGAGAACATGATATTTGTTATGTGGAAAACTAGGGAAAGGGAAAAACCATGGGGCCTGGCCCAGGATTCCACTAGAATTTGAGTAAATTACAATGGTCTGGCTCATCCTTGAAGACAACCAGATTACAAATAGCAACTGAGAGTTTTGCAAAATTCCAAAATCACTCCAATGTCAAGTGGTGATCCGGCAACACTTCGGTGTTAGGCGGTGGCCCGACAGTGGCACTTCAGCGACAGGGGGTACTCCGGCTTTAGGTGGCACTTCGACATCCTTTGATGGTCTGGTGATGGTTTGACATAACTCCGTCGTCCCTTGGTGGTCCTGCGGTGGTGCTAAAAATCTTCAGCGTCCCTTGGTGGTCCAGCAATGGTGCGGCAGAACTCTGACTTTCCTTGGTGGTTCGGCAATAGTGTTGCATATGTCTTACATCCCTTGGTTGTCCGGCGGTGGTGCGGCAGAACTCCGACGTCCCTTGGTGGTCCAGCGGAAGTGCTATAGAAATCTGGCATCCCTTGGTGGTCCGGTGGTGGTGCAGCAAAACTTTAATGTCCCTTGGTGGTACGACGATGGTGCGACAGAACTTTGACGTCCCTTGGTGCTACGGCGGTGGTGCGGCAGAACTCCGACGGTGGTTGAATAGGAGCTAGATGACTGGAGTTTTCTTCCTTCTCTTCCTTCTTCTCTCTTGGCTTCCTCCTCCTTTCAAAAGGAAATGGGATTCTTTTTATAGAATTCTTGAGTGGCATGGTCTGTAAATAAGTGGAAGATCAAGGGTAAATTGGGAGTGATTTGGATGGTCAGCCGATCTTGATTCCTACGATCATGCACCATTCAATGTACCTTTGACTTTCTTAATGATATCAGAATTTGATGATCTTGGGTTTGTTGGATTCGTCTCGTCAAGCCGTTCGATTCGATTAGAAGCATGTCATAATTGGAGACCGTTTGGTAACCCAAATTGTGGTTATATCTTTCCAAAAGTGCTTCAAGTATTTGATTTGGACTTATTTGGGCTCGAATTGAGTTGATTTTGGTGTCGTTGGGTTCGTGTTTCTGAGACGCTCAGCTCGACTATAGGTTTGCATAAATCAGAATTCAGAGGGTCTTCAATTTAATTTTTGAAGTTTCCAACTTGATTTTTCCTCGAGATTTGTGCTTAATCGAGACTAATTTTTGGTGACGTATCAGTTCCCCCCCCCCCCCTATTTAGCTGTAAAACCCTTAAAAAGCTAATTTTTTTAGTGCAGTTCGTTCGTACGAACTGGATTTAGTACGGGATGAACTGAAGAAATTTGTGAAGAATCTGTCATTTTCATCTGTACGAACCTGGTAGGGTCGGGACGATCCGTCTGGATGAAATTTGTCCAGAGAGCAAGTCGTCCGGACGAATTTTAATTTCGTCTGTACGAAATTCTGCCCGAGGTAAATCATCCCGGGATGAATTTTGGATCGTCCGGGATGATCAGTGTTGATAAATATCGGATTTGAGATATTTTGAATCATTTTGATGAGAGAGAAAGAGAAATCAGGAGAGAAAGAGAAGGAAGAAAAGGAAAAGCTTGGTTTTGGAGCCCGCGGAGCGCTTTTCGTCCGACGATGCAGTTGGAGGATTTGTTTATCTCGCAGTAAGGACTTCGAATCCTATTTTTGTTTTCAAAGATTTCGAGTTTTGATATTTCTGTGCTCAGTTTTGTGTTTCCGTTACCGAAAAATGCGCATAATTTTGTATTGACGAAAGTTTTACCGCACAACTTCTGATATGTTTATGATATGATATTTTTACACGATTTGAGTATTTTTTGTAAAGTTTCTACCGATTATTTTGAGTTATGTGTAATTTTTATCGAATAGATAATTATCAGGATGTTGAAAAATATTGCTTCAGTATAATGAAAGCCTTATATTATTGTTTTACATGTTATGTGGTAATTTGGTAAAGTTCTGAATCTGTGATTTCTGTATAAATTCTGTATACTGCCGTTATGCCGCCGATTTCTCGTACGACCTCTAATTTTCTGAATTGATGATTTGAATGATTGAATATGCATACGAATATGAATATATGATTGAATTATTGTTATTGTTACTGAAAGACAAGTGAAGACTGGTTGAACCGTTGGTTGGAGATTGACTTGACCTGTACAGGATGGTGGGCCGACGGACTTTCCTTAAAAAAGGGTTTGGCGATATCCTCTATTGATTATTGATATAATGATTGGGAGTCATAAAGAGATTATTATGCCGACGGGCGGCCGACGGGCACAGAGTGACGACTCTTATTGAGCCAACGGATAAACAACAGCACTATGGATTATTGACTCGAAAAACACCTTAATAGCCAGTTATTGTACTTGTTCAGTAAGAATGCTGTATTAAATTGCATGTGTACGATATTAACCTATTGATATCATTATGGATTCATGGATTTATTGATATCGACGGATTTGTATTGAAATTTATTTATTAACGGATTTACGAATTTACTGTACGATTTCATTGATATTCGCATTATTTTACTGAGCATTGATACTACTACTGATATGGATATCAATATTGTATTGATTCATTGATACTATGAACATGGATACTATTGATTCATTGATACTGATTTATTGATATTGACTCATTGATACTATCATTTTATTGATACACCGTATTGAACTGCTGCATGTGATTCATTGACTGATATGAAATAGGTTTTACTGTATTAATTTGATTTCAATCGTTCTTACGACGTATTGGTTTGATTTTGACCAGATATGATTGATTTGATCAATTTTATTGATATAATATTGATTTAATGGTTATTATCAAGATGATGATTTTCTTCTATTAATTTGATTGGATTCTTGCGACATGTATCGTATGTACTGGTTTATTGAGCTTTATAGATTTCATCCTACTGTTTATCGATTCTTCTACCGCTGACTGTGGATTTTATCGATCACGCATTGATTACTGATTTTTTTTATATCTGCATAGATTCACTGATTATGTGCAATTGACTGTTATGGATTTGATTGACTGACATGCATATTGTTTCTGTACCGTACTTTGATTTCAGTTATAGGTATTATGTGACCTGCTGGGCTTTTTGAAGCTCATTATATATGGTTAATATTTTCAGGTCAGGGCAAGGGAGTAGGAGATTGAGATTGATCTGGAATCCTCAGGTTTTTGTTCTTTTTATTATAGTGATTCTTTTGTACTCAGGACATGATAGATTTCATTTCATGTGATCATTGTGTAGAACCTGAGTATTGTATATGATCTTTTGAGTTATGAATAGAATTGTACATTGATGTTTTAAATTATAGAATTTTATTAGACTGTTTGGTATTGATTGAAGACTATATATAGCTCTGGTAAATGATTGATGATTTTAATGGATTGATTGAAATTCTTTCCAAGTTAGATCTTGGGGCATTACAAATTTTTTTGGTATCAGAGCAATGTTATTGAAAGAATTGATTGTTACCAGAGTTATAGGATTTGATTGAGAGTTGGGTAGAATGGGTAGTTTCAAGTGCATCATGTTACATACATAGCTGCATGTGTGTATCATTCCGCTTATACTGAATTGTATAGGTGAAAAGTTGAATGGATAATCTGGAATCAAGTGTACCCAATGAGCAACACAGTGCACCTCTAGTACCTTCAGAAAGTATGATGCAGTTGGCTACTGCTATAGCGCAGGTAATGGGAGATGTACAGAGTAAGTTGGTTGGAAGTAAAGAAGAAGAAGTAGATAAATATTTACAGACATTTCATAAGCTGAAGCCTCCATTGTTCAAAGGAGCTGTGGGACCTCAGGCTGCTGAAGATTGGATAATGAGGATAGAAAAGATCTTTGACAGCATGCAGTGTCCTGAAAGTCAGAAGGTGCCTTTGGCTGTGTTTATATTCGAAGGAGAAGCAGAGAGATGGTGGATTGGACAGCAGAGAGAGAAATTTCAGGGGAAGACAAATGCTGAGATCACTTGGGATGAGTTTACTATAGTGTTTCGGATGTGGTTTGTACCTCCGTCAGCCCAACGACAAATGCAAGAAGCTTTTATTAAGTTGGAGCAAGGTTGCAAGACAGTGATGCAGTACGAGGCTGAGTTTATTGCACTTGCTCGGTATGCTTCTCACTTGATCCCTACTGCTGAAGAAAAATGCTATAGATTTCTGCAAGGATTGAATAGGGATCTGAGACATCTGCTAGTACCCTTACAAATTCATGAGTTTTCTGAGTTGGTAGAGCGGGCCAGACTGATAGAGATTGATCTGGCAACACCAGTATCAAGATATGAAGCCACCAGAAGGAGTAGATATAAATTAAGCAGAAGAGATGTAGGCAATACTCATCATCGTCGAATGAACTAACTGTTCCAAAGCCAATACCACTTGTTGGATTTTTATTTATTTTTGTTCGCCAAATATTCTCGTGGTATCTAGCTTGACCCTTAGTCCATCGGTATGGTATAGAACCTTTAGAAAAAGTATTTTTTACACAAATAGGGAAGTAGCCGAAAGGTAATTCCATTAATTCATTAAAATCTGTCTCCTCAAGGGTTACATCACCTTCGTTTCTTGCGGAGGAGGAGCCAGGGAAGAATTTCTGGACTTTCTTAACTTCACCATCCAAGTTGGGGGCCACTTTGACTTCCAACCCTACAACCTTTCCTGCCGACAGTGGGGTCAGAGAAAGGGCCTCAATCCTTCTAGTGAGCTTTTCATACATTGTTAATTCAGGCTCGTCACTTTTAACTTTTGAAATATCTACCTCAGGGTCACTGTCCTGGTCTAAGGTGAGATCAAATTTTGGAGGAGTATTTATGTTTTGATAATCGAGAGAGAGGGCAGCACCTTGATTTTCCAGTTCACCATCAGAATCTGATTCCAAATCAATGTATACAGGTGCTGCTCTCCTATCTAATGAAGCGCGGCCTCGACCTCGTGCCCTTAAAGCCATCCTCCCACCTCTTTGAGGTAATGTGCTTGGAGGTCTAAGGACAACGATATCAGAGTCGTCTTCACTACTCAATTGAATCATTTCTTGATTGATATTCTCATCTTTTTCTTTCTTTTGGTTGAATTTTTGTCCAACCATTTTCTCCTCAAATTTGATCTCTAATTTAGAACGGGACGAGGACCCTTTTGGTATGAAATATGCAGCATCTTCGTAGATCCCAATTTCTTGAATCGAGAATGGTTGCAAATCACCCTTAATCACATGTTCAATGCCGTCTCGTTGATACTTAACGCATTGATGCAGGGTAGATGGAATCATTCTATATTCGTGAATCCAAGGTCTATCTAGAAGTGCGTTAAAGGACGTAATCGAATCAATTATATGAAATTTAGCTTCAGTTTTTAAACCTCCTATTTCCAGGAGTAGAGTAATTGAACCTAAAGCTCTCTCGCCCTTCTCGTTGAACCCACGAAGCACCAACCTGTCGGTTGAAAGCTTGCTAGTATCAACTCTGAGATAAGCAAGAGTCTTTATGTTCATCACGTTGACCGATGCACCCGGATCAACAAGGACTCTTGATAACTTGAAATTTCCCACATCCACAGTGATGTAGAGAGGACGATTGTGGTCAGCAGTTCCCAAGAGTAAATCTTCGTCTGAAAAGGTAACCCTAGGGACCTCTTTGAAGTAGAGAGCCTCACCTTCTGAAGTTGCAGCCAACTGTGTTAAACAAATCTCAGGATCGAGAAGTGCCTTAATTAGAGACTCCCTCATTTCTTTGGAAAGAAGGAGGGCGTCATAAATACTTAATTTTGCTGGCAACTTCCTAAGGTGGGCTAGAACATTGTAATCAACCTTAGGAACGACAGACTCAAAACCCGGAGGAATTAGAGGGAATTCTGGTTGTTGAGGGGAATCCGGACTTAGATTTTCGAATGAAGGTTGCTTGCCTTTGTCCTGAGGGGGCAACCTAGGGGGTAAGACTTTACCGCCACGGAGTTGCACCTGCTCGACGTCTTCGGGTGGGCAAACTAGGGCAGTGTCTACACACACCATAGGTGTTGGATCATCATTTCCTGAAAGCGAGTCAGAATCCGAAAGTTCTATCAAGATAGGATTTCCTTGGAAATTGATTTGAGGGAAATCACTTTCTGATAAAGCTTCACATTCGACCTCTTCTTGAATAGTCGATTCGGGGATGTCGGTTTGATTAACCTCGATATTTGCTTCATTAGGAGTTTGATTTAAAACAGGAGAGTCATCAATTTGCATTTGAGATTCATGGTTAATCATCAAGACAGAAGTAGAAGGATGTTTTTTATTCATCTTTTGACCCTTCGCCTTTGATGGGGCAAAGTAAAAGTCCGATAACAAAAGAGGGGAAAGGGTTTTAACACCACCATCCACCATTCTAATACATCTCTCATCTACACACTTCCTCTCTACAAAATCAGATTTCTCTTCTTTTACATTTTTCTCAGTAGTTCCGAAGACTACTGGAGAGGGAAGTGGCTCAAAATCCTTCTGCGAAGCGTCCAGGTCAACTTTTCACACCGGGGCCTGGGCTATCGTAGTCAGCTGTTGAGAAAGACGAAAAGACTTGTTAATCGACTTTTTAAGTGCCCGGGACAAAGCAATGTCCCAACCATCTTCAACAAAACAAGAAGAGTTAAGAGGATTACCTGAAATGGTTTTAATTGAAGCCTTTTCTGGATCAACTAAGTATTCCTTAGGTATTATGATGTTACCTTGGGTGTAGTTCCTCTCAAGCCAATCTTTGAACACAACGCAGTCCTCAAGAGGGTGACTAAGCATCCTGTGGTACGGGCAATACTTGGGATCATCTTTCTTGCTCTCATCCTCAGGCCTCCTAGCCTCTGGCAACTGAAAATCTGGTTTCTTTAACAGACTTCTGAAGATCTTCTTAACTGACTCCCTTTTAAATGGATAAGGCTTTGCCAATCTCTCCCTAAAAGGGATGAAGGAGGGATCTCTAGTATGTTGAGGAACTATCTGAAAGGGCTACTTCTGAGGCGGCTGTGGTGGAAGTGGAGTGCTAGGCTGACTAATCACTGGCCTCTTTCCTTTATCTACTGCTGAGACCACAGCTTTCTTTTCAAATGTCTTCACCAATTTTGGACTCTTCCTTTCTTCAGACTGCTCTCGTAAGAATGGCATCCTAGGAGCCTCTTCCTGCAAATTGCTAGCCTTATTAAGAAGTTTCTCAAAAGTTTTAATAGTGAAACCCTTCAGGAGAAAAGCAACAGGACCGTGGATATTCTTCAACAGAATCTCCACAGCATGTTGTTCTTGCAACTGGGGTTCACACTTCATCGAGAGGTTTCGCCACCTCAAGATGTACTCAACTAGAGACTCTCCCGGCTTTTGCTTTTCAACCACGAGATCGCCCACGGTGGTGCGTTGTTGCGCTCCAGAAAATCTCTTAAGAAAGAAGTTTTCTAGGTCGCTAAAGGTTCTTACTGAACCGTTGGGCAGATCGGCGTACCATTCAAAAGCAATGCCGGATAGACTACTTACAAATTGGCGAAATAGTAGAGCATCTGACCCTCCTGCATTGCAACAGCTTGCTCGGAAGTGGGCCAGATGCTGTCTCGGATTTTCGATTCCAATGAAAACTTTAAAAGTTGGTGGCACAAAGCCCTTTGGGTAAGGAACTAAGTCATATTCCTCGGGGTAGGGTCTACCCTTTGAAATAGACACAGTTCCTTGAGCATGGGCTAAGGCCTCCCTTACCTGGTCCTCAATTAACTGCTTGATATCCTTCTGAGGTGGGATTGAAGGAGTGGAGGAGACTGCAGGGTGAACTGGAGGTGTCTCTACTGGACAAGGGAGAGTCACAGGTGGTGACTTGAGAGGTCTGGAATTAAATTCTGCCCTTTTGGCCTTTTCTGTGAGCTCTCGAGCTGACTGGTGGATCATAAAAGACTCTTGCTGTGATTTGTCCAACTTCTCTTGCATTTCTCTAACTTGTGACATCATGCTAGCAAGCTGAGTCTCCAAGTTTTTTATATGTTCTTCATCTCTATCTTTCACAGACTCATCTAACTCTGACTCAACAGCATGCGGATCATCATCCTTAACAAATCGGCGCTTGCTGGGCTCAGCTTCTTTATTAGACCCTCTAGTTTCTACCACATGAATGCCCCCAACATAATCATCTTCATCTCCAAGGAGATCATCCGTATCGGGGTCAAAAGAAGCCATTCCCTCTTTGTTCAACAAAATGTTTCTTATTTCTTGGACTACCTCCTCGACCGGTCTATCCCCAATTGATTTAGGGTCAAGGGGTAAGTATCCTTTATACTCAGCCATATCAAACAACTCTTCAGAATCCATAAGGGCAATAATTTCTGTAAGTTTTGGATTAGGATCTGGTTGAGACTTTGTATCCGGCTCATCTTCCATTTCTAAATCCTGGTCAATTCTCTCCTCTTCGACTATCCCAGAGCTGGTAGTCAGAAGAGTGGCATCCTCTACAGGGAGAGGGACATATTCCTCAGAAGAGGTAGGAGCTTGTAAGGTGATAGTTCCCACATCTGGTAAGGTAAGGTCCTCAGACATCTGACTAAGGGGCCTAGGAATGACACTCGAATTTTGGGGATCATCAACTGGGGTAGCAGGAACGGTGACTATTGGATCTGGAGTCAGACTGGCTATGGCAGGACTGTCAACTGTAACAACTGGAGTACTAGCCTGAACATCCATCAATTCAACTGAACTTGGAGTAGGGTTGGCTGAAACTCGTTGGAGCTGCAGAATGAACTTAGAAGTTCTAAAAGGTGGTGGCAGATTCTCCAACTTAGTTCTCTTTGGCACATATTTCCTTTCAGGAGATTTAGGTCTTTTTCCTTTAAGGTCCACAGACTTTTGAACTTCAACCCCCTTTGGTTTGACAATCACTGAGGCCAATCTTACAGGTTTATGTGGGGGTACCGGGGGTCTACCAGTAGGATGGCGGCCTCTCTCGGACCCAGTCAACACAATACCCTCTGTTTGAGAGGACAGAGGGTGTGGCACCCAGTGATATCCATCAACCAGTACTGAAGTAGCGGGCTGTCTAGCATACTTCTTATTTTTTCTAACGAATTGAGGGGTTAAATTCTTTGCCTTAGATACTTCTTCCTTCAACACTTCTTTCTGGAAGTGATGTGAGATCACTCCCTTCAATTGTTTCACATATTCTTCTTTAGTCTGCCCAGTCTGTGCAGCGCAGGTATGAATTATATTTCTCAAAGTCCTTGTCTTTTGGAGATGTCTTTCTTTCTGAGTTTTCTTGGTCGAGTAGTCGACCGGGCATGGTGGAGAACGGGCTATCCTAGCTATCCTCTCCTCCCCTTGAGCTGAAGCCAAGGGGTAGAAGCGACTTCCCTTTAGGAGGGGAGAGGAAGTAGGAATAGGTAGCTCCTCAACAGCCTCAGGTTCTACTTGAGCCAAGGTCTTAAAGGGTAGAACTCTTTTAGCCTTAGAGATTTTCTTTCTATACCTCCTCAAATAGTTCTTCTTTTGATTCTTAGTGGTTAATCTAAGTCCAGAACTAGACCCTTCTTCAAAAACATACTTAATTTCAGTGGGAGGCTCAACAACTGGTTCAGACTGTTTCTGATCATCACTGACTACTGGCAAGGTGGGTGCAGATCCCACAATTAACTCAACTACTGGGGGAATTTCCTTACTGGCATCCAAACTAACAATCTGGTGTCCGTCCATGGAGAGCTCTAGGGTACTAAATCCCATTCCAAAAATAACAGTGCTCCCTTGGTCATTAACAGTCGAAGACAACTCTCGGTCAAAGGAGAAAATCAGTTGGCCAGCCATTTGAAATTTTCTGAAAGTTAAAGAAAATGATTGAAATTAGATTTTTTTGAAAAGAGTGGTAAAAAAGTATTTTATTGTTATTATTTTTTGAAGGTGTGACATATGTTGGCCCACGAGGAAATCGTATGGGGTAGCACATGACAACTTAGAGTTTAAGAAATTTTTGAGGAAATTTTGAGAATTTGAAAGGGATTTTCTTACAGGTTCCCAAAACACAACGGACAGAGTTTCCCCTTGCCCGAAGGCTTATGGAATTGTGAGAAAACCCAAGTAAAAAGGGATAGTTTAACCCTCCCCACCCTTAGAAGTCAAAGGGGAAATGAGGGGGTTAAAACTAAAAAGGTTTGAAATGGAATCAAAAATTTTGAATTCTTTTCAATTTTAAGGATTTATATGTTGAACGAGAAATTTATCGACCATAAATCCATAAAATTAAAAAGGATATCCAGAGATCTGATTTGACACTGTCGCCTCACAGGCTATGCTGGGGCAGAAGGTCAAAATCAGAACGAAAAGCCAAATTTAGAGGTGGAACCTCTCTTTTAACATTTTGTTATTATTTTAGATGTTGGCCACACTCACCCAAGGAAGAAATGAGCAAAGGGACCAACGAAAGAAATGATAGTTAAAACTACCGATGAAACAAAATTTTGCCATTATTAAAGATGGAAAGAGAGATTTGTCCCACCGGGCGTGCCATTTTTTGTTGGTGGAATTTTGAAAATATGTTTTGAAAAATATTAGTTTTCTTTGGGGATTTTAAGATTAAGGTTGAGTTCCAATTCTAAGGTCGAATCAACTCGTTAGAAAGAGTATATCACCCCGAAGGATGAAAATAAACTTTCATAACGGTATTCAGACTTAGAATTATGTAAACTCATCTTGAATGTTATGATCGGGTTCTAAGAAGAACTTTATATGGCCCCGAGGGGACAAAGTATAGTTCAACTAAGTACCCAATTACAATATTCAAGAAACATGATCGTCGCATTCGCATCCAAAGCCTTATCGAAGAAGGATGTATCTCCCCAAAGGGAAATGGCACCATTCTACGATAATTCTTCAAATGCGACCATGATGATCATTATTTAACTTTTCCCAAAGAAATCTAATGAGGTTTTAGAAATTGAGTTTTCTTTAAAATCAGGTGTGTGGGGTTCCAAATCTCCTACGAGCGCAAGCCCTCGTAGTTAATTACATCGTAGGGAGGTAAAATCTCCTACGAAAACTCTCGATTAAAATAGTGGCAAAATTTTATTAGATTTTCTAGGAGTGATATCAAAAAGGAAGTGAATTTTTGGAAATTCAACAGGGAATGGATCAAAATTGAGCAGTTATTAACGGAGTTAAAGGATGAGAGGTAGGGGACACTTTGAGACTCCAGAACCTTCCGGAAGTGTCCCAACTTAATCTAAGTGTTGGGCTTTATGTTTTGGACTTGAAATGATATTTAATTAGAGTTGAGCATTTTATTAGAAATTTGGGATTAGATTCCCGAAGTTTGGGGTCTTATAATCAAAGATCTGCCCCGGAACCTAAATCTATTTTGGACGCTGGACCACAGTCGTCCGATCCTAACTAATGCAGTGCAAGGTCTGGACTTACCCAGGCCTGGATTGGGGAGCCAGCTAACCACCTAATCGATTTAAAATACATGAATCCGGTCTTTTATGAAAGAGTGGTAGGGACGTTATAATTAAAGTTTTGGGGAGGCGGGGCCGACATCTAGAGATTCTCCTAATTGGCCCCTTTGACTTATGTTGGGTGCTAAAATGCTAAGGACTATGAAATTAAAATTTTGACTCTTTAATTTATATCTAATGCAATGCGTGCTGGTTAACAACCTCAAATCAAATATGCTTGAAATTTTTAAAAAACAGGCTTATAAAATAATTTTTTAGAAGACTGGACTTCGCCAGGTCCGGCACCTCGTCCTCATAGGTCAGACTATCCGGACTCTACCCGCAGGCGGGGAAGGGTCTAAAACAAGGAAAGAGTAATGCAGAAATATGCATGCGACCCCGGGGTCGATCCCCAGCTAATTCCCTAGATTCGTTATCTTTCTATGTTATTTAGACTCACTAAAATTTTATACTTTTAAGATTATGAGTATAAAACTTTCACACCCTCACGAGCCTCACGTATCCAGGCGAAAACAAAGAGCGGCATGCAATCGCCAAAAAACTAGTAAAAATAAGTAATCCTAAAGGCAATCAAATCATCAAATCAAATACAAATTAATTAATAAATATCCATAGGCAGAATTGCCTTGCTTATTACAAACCAGAATATTACAGAAAGTAAAGTGGCCGGGCACCACTGACAACAACTCGGATTCTAAACCTAGTAATGACGCAAGTTATTTTGAGTGGGATACTCTCAATCTTCAAATCTTCAAATCTTCAATTTCATTCTTCTTTGGACTCCTTCTCTTCAATCTTCTTGGAATCTTCGTAGCAGATTACCCAAATGGATAAGAGGGCACTTCCCTCTAAAGGGGAAGGCCACTCTTTCCTCTTTGGGTAAGGAAGAGGTATGATCCAAATTTGGATTTTCAAATGGAAAAGGAATGTTCCCCAAAGGGGTATCCTTTCCTCTTTGGAATCCAAGCTTTGGATCTATGTATCCCAACTCAAAATAAACTTTCACAACACTTGACACTTGCACAAATTACATTGATATCAAAATAAAAAAATCTAGACTCACCTGCAGGGTTATCCTAAGCAATTAATATGTAAAAAAGCAGTTATTCCCAAGCAGTTGTATATGAGCAGAAAAGAAAGTAAACACGCTGGCCACGCTCTTTTTATGATTTGGGGGCTTTAGCAGCTGAAGCACCTGTGCAAAGAATTTATAATATTTATGCATTTTTGATTTGCCCCCTTTTTTTTTCATATTGCCCTGCATGAGCGTGGCCACCTGCAGAAAACTATGTCAACATCCAGATCGTACCTAACCTAAGGGTAATCTAGTCGCCAAAGACATCAATCCATCCACAGAGTATAGAAAAAGTAAGCAGACACAGCAAAGCAATTTCATCCACAACATGCAGTGAAAACCACGAAAAAAATCCGGCACACAGCAGTAAAGTAAACACCGGCCTAACCTAGATCTAGAGTTGGTTGTCCTAGCACATCATCTAATGTGTGTGAGAAAGGTCGTGTGGCTGGGATAGATCCTAAAGTAGGTGATTAGTTAAAGTTGTCTAAAAGTCTGGGTTTGTTAAGGCTTAAAAGGGGATTTAGATTAAAATTTAAGTATTAATGAATTAAGAATTTTAATTAGACATATTTTAAAAGTTAATTGACTACTACCTTTGTTTCACACCGAGGCCGTGAAGTTTATTTCACCTTCCTTGGGGCTAAGCTAATAGCCTCGTAGGCCTGGGTTACCCAGTAGCAATCGGGTTTGATTAAGTTATTTAAATTGGTTGGAATTAAAAAAGTGGATTAATACAAAAATGAGTTAGTTACTGATTTTAAAAGCTTGATTAATTTAAGTTTTCCATTAATTGATTCGTGGCGTTGTGCCACCAGGCTCGAGGAACCAGCCTCCTTAGGACACTTAGCCCCGCAGCCCGGAGTAGTCCAGCCGATAAACCAAATTAATGTAATTGAATTAGAGATTTTTAAGATGTTAAATAATTAAGAATTAATCCATTTTAAAGTTTGACACCCTTTAGAATTCATTCGTGGCGTTGTGCCACCAGGCTCGAGGAACCAGCCTCCTTAGGACACTTAGCCCCGCAGCCCGGAGTAGTCCAGCCAATAAACTTCAACTTTAGGGTGGTTGTTGTGTTTTAAAGGATTTGTTAAGTGTTTTAAACATTAAGCCAATATTTTCTGAGTTTTAGAATGATTTTGAGCTTTAAGAATATTTTAGAATATTTTAATCATTTAATTAAAGGGGTTGAAAATTGACTTTTTGATTAAGCTCAAATTCTGGAATGTTTGTATTTTATTAAAATATTAGACCTTACTACGATCAGTTAGAAGGTAAGTACGTTGAAATCAGATTTTTCTACATTTTATTACGAAGGTTTGAAGTTTTGAACTAGTTTCAACTACGGTTTGACCAATTTGTTGACTTTTTAAAATATTGCAAATTTCTGGAATTTAATATTTTTAATAAATATTAGACCTTATTAGGAAATGAATGCAATTGAGTTTGGGTGATTTGGATTTTTCTGGAATTAGTTATGGATTATCGAAGTTTGGGCATTTTAATGAATTTTGGGAATTTCTTAATTAGAGGGCCCCTTTTGTGATTTTGCTTCAAACAAGTTCCCAATCTCTTGAAAACACCTCCAAAGGTCAGAAATAACCTAAGGAGGGATCCCCAAGTGTTTGGGAGATTTTGGGATTTTTTAATTATTATTAATTAATTATCTCAATTAAATATTGATTTTCACTTAAAATTAAATTAGGGTTTAAATTGCTGTCAAATCAAGGGGCTTTCAATTATCATGGATTAAGGACCAGATTCTGGTCAGTTTGAGGGTTTATATGTGATTTTTGGATTTAAATTGGATTTATTACAATTTTTAGAAGTTTTAAAGGCTTAATTAAGGGTTTAAGACTTAGAAAATTAATTAGTGGTCTTAATGATTTCAAAAATCAGTAAAATAAATTATCTAAGGCTAAGAATGTCACTAAGTTTAAATGGTTCAAATTCCAAATCAAATGGATATCAATTCTAAGCACAATATATTTTCTAAGTTTTCTACTCAAAGTTCCTAATTATTATCCTTAATTGTGTCACTAGTTTTGAATAGGTTCAAATCAAAGTTCCTCTAACCCTTTGAGTAAACATGGCATGCATACACAAATAGCAAGCAAACAAGTCCTTAGGTCTAGGAGAGCCTAGGCTAGGTGGTGTGTGCACCTTAAGCATGCAATTAACTAATTAACATAATTAAGACAAAATTAGTGAATAATCAAGGAATGATTATCCACTAATCATCCCCTTTATTTCTATTCAAATATGCTCAAACTACATTTAAGATTTCAAGTGACCTCTTAAACATTTAAAGATTTAAATATATATAGCCACAAAATATATTTTAAAATATATAAATATAAATGGATATATATATATATATATATATATATATATATATATATATATATATATATATATATATATATATATATATATATATATATATATAAATATATATTATAAAATAATTAAAAATATTATTAAAATACATTTTGATGAGTTGAAAGACCCACTGATCTCCAGAGAAGTTTGATAATAAAAAAAGATTTTTTTTTATATTTTCAAAATATTTAATATTTAATTAAATATAAAAAAAGGTTAATATGCTCCAATAATTCTAAATACTATCAAAATCCAGTCAAATAATATTGAAAATTTTTCTGGAGATCAGCCATGCACTCAAAAACATGCATGCCAAATTTCAGACAAAAATAATTTATACATAATTAATTAAAAATAAAATATACTTTTCTGTATTTCTTAAATTACTAATAAAATAATAACCAAAAGAGTTTGATTTTATTTTTAAAATAAACTAGATGAAATTCTAAAAATTTTGATATATTATACTCATTTTTTGACTTTGTATTTAATTTACTATGATTTTCTAAATTTTCTGTAATTAAAACAAATTAAAAAACACATTTTCCTTAATTAAACGGCGGCGGTCGGACACGCAGCACGCGCGGATTCGCGGGATTGAAACCGCGTGACGGCGGGGACACGCGTCGGCCGCGGGCCTCTTCACGCGGTTTCCACTTAACCACGTCAGTGGCTCGTGGCAGCCGTTGGATTAACCGCGGGTTCAATCTAACGGCTGAGATCAGATCCCGCGGTTTGATCTCACCAGGAGAAGATCAAACGGCGGAGATTTGATCCCGCTGTTCCGAATGGACGGCCCTGATCTCGCCGGTCGATCGATCGAACACAAAACCGAATACACGGTCGAACCAAAGCGCGGAACGGCAAGATCTAGACCGTTGATCGCGTGATCAACGGTCTAGAAAACGTACATCTGCAGCGAACTGCGAATGACGCCCTAGGATCCGTTTTTTGGTTCGTTCTTCCGATCGGGTGGACCAAATCACTTGAAATTTTAAAGACAGAGAGTAGGCATGAACAGAAATAATGGGGAAAGATTTGTTTCAGCCAAAACCCTAAAAATATAAAGCTATTTAGATCTAACTAATGTGAACTAGATCTAGGGTTTTAAGGAGTTATACCGTTAGATCTTCGAAATTTATGGATGGATGAGCTTGTAGACTGTCCAAGTGAAGATCCCCAGCACGAACCCGAGCTCGAACATGTCTGGATCGACTGCTATAGGCTTGGGACGGTCTAGGTGGTGGGCTCACCGGAGAACTTGCCGCCGGTGACGTGCAACCACTTGGATTTTGTAGTGGGGAGGTAGAGCAGGCTCTGGAGATTCAAAACAAACTAAGAATTCGCTCTGGGAGGCTAGGGTTAGTGAGAGAAGATGCTTTGATCTAATGGGCTCAAAAGCCACCTTTTTCCCTATTCAAATGTCCTGGGCTGGATTGGATGGCTGGGATTGATGCATGAGCTCCCTAGATGGTGCCACATGTCCCTGGGACAGCTAGAAGGCTGCCTCAAAGGCTGGACAAGCCTTGCTTCCATTGGGTGGACTTGGGATGAGTGAGAGGAGACATTGCCTAAATTGCCTAAACCAACCCCTTAGAGCAGCTTAAGCAGGGGTTAATCAGAGAAATAAAGCAAAAAGGGGAGCTTAGGCATGTGATATAGGGAGGAAAAGGGGTTTAGTAGGGCTTTGACCATGAAGAAGGGGTTTTAAGGGGGTCTTGACCATTTTGACCAGTCAATTGGTCAATGGCTGCTGATGTGGCATAGGAGAGGTTAAGGCTACAGGTTGGAGAAGCTCCAAGCTTAATCTCATACTCTTTGAGGTCAAATAGGAGGTTTGACCAATTCAAAGAGGTGCTTAAGGCTTTTGTTGACTTGGTTTGACCAGTCAACCAGGTCAAAATTGATGATGTGGCACTTGAGGAGGTAGAGGGATATTTGGAGTAATTCAATCAAGGGTCAAAGGTCAAAGTCAAGGCTTGGTAGGAATAGGAGCAAACACCACCAAGCTTTGACCTAGAATTGAGGGTTGACTTAGTCAAACCAAGTTGGGTTGAGCTCAAAATAGGTTTAGAAATGTTCAAGGCTTTGAATAGAATGATTTTAAGGGTTTGAAGATATTGACGTGGTTAAACGGATTGAAATTGTTCATTTGAAACCTTAAGGGTTCATTGGGTCAAACCATGTTGACTGGGTCAATTAGGTTGACCCAATGGGTGAGTCTGGGCTGGACAAGTTTGAAAAGGTATTTGGAGACCATTGAGGGTGGTCCCTAGGTCTGGGGAGGTCAATTTGATCAAAATCCCTATTTGAGCCCTTAAGGGCCTGTTTGGTCAACCTAGGTTGACTTGGTCAACCAGGTTGACCCAGGGTCTGGGTTTGGGTTCAACAGGTTTGAAATGATACTTTAAGGTTAATGGAAGTGGTTGGATGACTTAGAGAGGTCATTTGGGTCAAAACACATGTTTGGACCCTTAAAGGGCCTCTTGGGTCAAACCAGTTGACTTGGTCAACCAGGTTGACTCAAGGGTTGGAAATAGGTTCAAAAGATTTGAAATGACATTTGAAATTTGTCAAAGGTGGTTGCATCCAATTTGGAGCTCATTTGGTTTGAAATCCCTATTTGAGCCCCATAGGGGTATTTTGGTCAATTTTGACCTATTGGTCAACTATGGTCAAAAATGGGTCTAAAAAATGCAGTTTACTGCTCAATGGGTTAAAATCAAGGGTCTGGAAGTGATTGGAGAGTTTGATGAAGATTCCTGGGTCAAGATCTCAAAGGGGTTAGGTTCAGTGGCATAGGCTGTAAATATTTGAAGGTTTTACAACCTTTGGATTTTAATTCAGATTATGGGGTTAGAGACCTCAGAATGAGCTCAAAATTGGGGGGTAACCTCTAGAGACATGTCTTATCACTTTGCAAGTGATATACCCTGAATCAGAGATCATTTGACTGGGTTTTGAAATGTTTGAAAAATCTTTGAAAAGGGTGTTTAGGACAGGGCCTCTAGAGTTTGGATTTGCGTCTAAATTTTGGGTTTGGATTTGATTTGAAGTTTGAATTAATTTGGATTTGAATTGGATGGAGTTTGAGATTCAAATTGATCACAGGTAGGAATCAAATTGAAATTGGGGTGGATTAAATACAGGAATTGATTTAAAATTGAGGTTGATCAAGGGTGGAGATTGATTTGAAGTTGGAGTGGTCCTAAGATCTAGAAGAATTCTAAGATCTAGGATTTAAGGGAATCCTAGGCTCTAGAATAGGCTCTAAGGTCTTGGATCTAGAAGGATCCTAGGCTCTAGAGTGGATCCTAGGGTCTAGGATTAAATCTGGATTCTGGAAAGGTCTTAGTGACCTCATACAAAAATGAGGTCAACAGTTACTTGCTTAATTCTCAAAGAAGTAATAATTTCCAAAGTGGTAGGGGATTCATATTCAGAAATCAGGTGAGCAGGTTTGCATATCAAATGAGCACTGAAGCTCAAGGGAATGAGGAGGCAGAGTAGTTTATTCTTTCGTCATTGCAAGACATGTATAAAAAATTATACTTAATTCTTGGTGACAAGAAAAGAAATCAGAAGGATGTAGTTAGTTCCCAAGGTGGAATGCTAATTTGAAAGATCCTCTAAAGCGTAGACCTAAAGGCATATCAAATCCAAGACTAAAAAGCCATTGGGAGAAGAAGAAACGACCTAAGAGTAAGTTTTTAATAAC